>CM064870.1:14632744-14868094 GCA_032719365.1 Prinsepia uniflora
TGATTGAAAAATACTCACCCGCAAGAACTAAACATAAAGAGCATCTATGTAACATCCAAACAGATAAATACTCACCTGATAACATGATTGAAAAATACTCACTTGATAACCTGTTTTGATCCTTGGAAGATTCGGTTGTGGTTTCTCAACCATCTCATTGGCTCTACACGCGTCCCCGCTCATATCTTCTTGTCTCAAAGTGATCATAGGGCCTGTAGGAAGTGAAAAAATCTTCTACCCTCATTCCTTCTAGCCATAACCAAAGAACCTGAAGTGAAACCTCACAGATTCCTTCATAACCTTCATTATTTCCCCATTTTTTCTTCCCCAAATTTCATCAAATTTCCTCCTTTTCCCCCTATTTTCTTCTTTTCTGTTTCTTCTCTTCCTCCATAGTTTTCCTTTTCCTCCTTTACGGTTTTCATGTTTTTTCCTTTTTTCTTCAATTCGGCCACCTTCCGTCAAATTTCCACACACCCACACCAAACACGTATTTAAATTCATCAAAGTCAGTGGAAGAGATTGTGGGAGAGAATTCAAGAATCTTCTAGTCATTTCTAGAGTTCTCTATAAAATTACCAAAATGCCCTTATGTCTAATGACCAAATTATCCGTAACAATTCTTGACCCATAACGTACTTATATGCACTCCTTTTTTTATCTATATATGGACAAAATTGTCATTTTTTACTTTCTCGAATTTCTAGGGTAGGGTAATCTGCCCTCCTTAAAAAAAAAATCCTCGAAATTTCAGTACAAATCTCATCTTATGTTCAAACTCAAATTGGACAACTGAGTTCCTCAAAATCAACTCATCGATGTCTTCTATCTGCTACGTCACTACTTTATCTAGACATAAGTACTTCCACAATCTCGTATAGCCTGAAGTCGTTCATATAATAAATCTCATACTAGGCAATTTTTCAAGCACATAAAAATACCAACATTCCCTCTATCTTCTCAGCTTATAACCAAGCTCAATTCACTTAATAACTTAAGTACCAAACCATATCACACAACAACACTACACATAGGCCTTCACTACAAACATCATCTAGGTCAAACCCAAATAGCACCAATACACCGTCCAGACATCCCCCAGGGGTATATATACTACAAGTAGCCACTCGGGAATTGGAGCCCTACTTGATGTTCGAGTGTAACCTCAGTCAGGAACTCGAGCCCTGCTCGACGTCTGAATGAGAACTGACTCAAACACTGTAGGCCAGCTCGATGTCTGAGTCATCACAACACTAGTCTTAGAAACTGGAGCTCAACACAACGTCCGAGACTAACTATCACAACACTAGTCTTTGGATCTGGAGCTCAGGTCGACGTCTGAGACTGCTAAACCATTACCGAATCAGGAACTGGAGCCTAGCTCGCCTAACTCGACGTCTGAGTCGTCATCTTACCATGCTAGTCTCAAGAACTCGAGCCTTGCTCGACGTTTAAGATTGACCACTACTTAATAGACACCATATGTTCATAAACACAATAATACAATATCCTAAAACATATATAGTATAAAGTCCTCAAAATCAAATTCACATTTACAACATATATTCATAACCAAATTATTATTTCAAATTTCAAGTCTAAGCCCAATATAATTTTCATACTTCCTCATAATACTTGCACACATATAACTTTTCAAACTGAAAATCCAAAACTCGAACCACGAATATCGAGAAACCATGCACTTTCAACACATACCAATTTCAAAAAGTTAAATACTTATAACACATAACAATTTCACAACCGAAATCCTTATTTCAAAAATCGGGCCTATGTCCACGAACACACTTTATACCAACCCTCGTAAAACGTGTACATATAACATTTTCTATGAAAATCACTCAAAATCATACGTTATCATGAACAATCCAACATCCCAAATATTTCCCATTACAAACATCGAGAAACACACTTTAACCACACTCAACCCAAATCCTTAGTTTAAGCAAAATTCAGAATCAAAGTCTAAAGAAAATCTCGTAAAACACACCATAATTTTTTTTTCGTAAAATCATAAAAAAATCACTAGAAAATCATTATCATATAATTAAAATATGCTATTTGATTCATACCTCAAAACAAAATTATTTAGTATCATGTGCTTGTCAGACAAGGGATTTCCTACTTTCGTTCTTATTTTTATTATCTTTATTTTTGTTTACTTAACCAAACAGAATCCACCTCTTGCGTGGACCGCCCACATCCTACCCACTATTCCCGATAAGAGATGAACTTTGTCTACTTATATGCTTCTCGAACCTTATTGTTTTTAAATCCTCATTTACCAATAACCCACTATTATTAATTAATACCCAAACATAATCAAATACAACAACCCGTATTCATAACCTTCTCACATATTTCCAATTCACCATAATTGTCATTAAAGACCCAAAACAAGCTTATGTTAATATCCCTTAGTTTCCAAGATTAAAATCTAATAATACATTAAAGACTCAAATCTACTCTATAAAATTACCTCATTTATTATAATCTATCCTGGTACAATTCTCTACTTATTCAAAACCAAATTACCATGTCCATCCTTGAACTATTCATACTCAAATTACCCTCTTATTCCTTTTAATTACTCATAAGTTTAACTACATAACACTTCCTATGAACATATGATCATAATATCATAAACATTTATTTTTGTGCATATCCCTTTTTATTCAGCACACACTTATCATCATTTATATCACCATCATTATAACCATCAGTATCAAACATCATAGATCAATATAACCATTAATATAATCATCCATATATTCATCCTCATCAAGCATCACATAATCCCTACTTGTCATAACTATTTATCGATTGTTCTTATCAAAATGATGTTAAAATCAAACCCTTTAGTTTACTCATTTTAATTTTTGGATTTAAAATATAAACAATATATGTTGAACCTTGAAATTGTACTCAATCGATGTCCAAACTCCTCAAACTTTATACCATTGGGTTCAGAATTAAATAAGGATAAATGTTAGTGTTGGACGAACGGTTAAAGGAGGCCGCATGCGCCACCACAAGGCTCTGCATATGGTGGCCACACGCATGCTTGTAAGACCCGTGTCCTGGAGGGAACGGTGAACGATCCCACATTCCTGCGAGGGAGGAATGGTCGGGGAAGGGAATGGTGGTGTGCCTTAAAGGTGTAGGCACACACCTATCGAGCGTGAGGCCTTCTGGGAGCTCACTGGCTTTGGATTCTGGGGAACTCCAAAGTTAAGCGAGTGGAGGCTGATGCAATCCCATGATGGGTGACCCACTGGGAAGTTGCACCGTGAGCTCCCGGGAACAAAACCTTTCGGGCTGGGCTAGTTCGGCCAGTGAGTCTAGAGGGGATAATATCGTGTTACATAGAGTGGATCGTTGCGCAACTCTGATCTAAACTAGGCCTTTTAGGAGCTCAAGTGGCTTTGGGGGGATTGGAATCCCAAAGTTAAGCCAGTTGTGGCTGGTGCAATTCCATGACGGGTGACCCCCTGGAAAGTTTCACCATGAGCTCCCGAAAACAATAGCATGAGGGCAAGGGTAAGGAGGCCCAAAGCAGGCAATATCGTGCTAGAGTCGGGTTCTGACCGATGAGGGTTGGGTTCTAACAGAATGGTATCAGAGCCAGACCCCGACCGGGAAGTGTACCAGCGAAGATGTTGGGCCCTAAGGGGGGTGGATTGTAAGACCCGTATCCTGGAGGAAACGGTGAACGATCCCACATTCTTGCCAGGAGGGAATGGTCTGAGAAAGGAATGGTGGTGTGCCTTAAAGGTGTAGGCACACACTTATCTAGCGCGAGGCCTTCTGGGAGCTCACTAGTTTTGGATTCCTGGGGAACTCCAAAGTTAAGCGAGTGGAGGCTGGTGTAATCCCATGATGGGTGACCCACTGGGAAGTTGCACCGTGAGCTCCCGGGAACAAAACCCTTTGGACTGGGATGGTCCGGCCAGTGAGTCTAGAGGGGACAATATCATGTTAGATAGAGTAGGCCGCTGCGCAACTCTGATCTAAACAAGGCCTTTTGGGAGCTCAAGTGGCTTTGGGGGGGGGGGGGGTGGGGATTGGAACCCCAAAATTAAGCGAGTTGAGGCTGGCGTAATTCCATGATGGGTGACCCCCTAGGAAGTTGCACCATGAGCTCCCGAAAACAAAACTGTGAAGGCAAGGGCAGGGAGGCCCAAAGCAGACAATATCGTGCTAGAGTCGGGTTCTAACCGAGGAGGGTTGGGTCCTGACATTGCTACAGTTACCTTCAACCTCTGGCAGGACGACCCAATTTTATAATTTCGGGTCGCTCGCCCCGCTAACAAGACCCGGCTGTTTCTTGACTATTTTACGTCCAATTTGGACATTCCAATAGTCTACTTGCAAGAACTCATCCTAAGGAGCGTCTTTTTAACATCCAAACAGAGAAATACTTACATAATAACCTAGTCTGATCCTTAGAAGATTAGGACATGGTTTCTCAACCATCTCGTTGGCTCTACACACGTCCCAGCTCGTCACTTCTGGTCTCAAAGTAATCATAGGGCCTGGATGAAGTGACAAAACCTTTTACCCTCATTCCTTCTAGCCCAGAACCAAAGAATCTGAAGTGAAGCCTCACGGGTTCCTTCATAACCCTCATTGTTTTCCCATTTTTTCTTCCCTAGATTTCATCAAATTTTTTCCCTTCTTCTTCCTTTTTTCTTCGTTCTTCTTTTTTTCCCTAGTTTTTCGTTTCCTCCCTTACGGTTTTCACGTTTCTTCATTTTTCTTCAATTCGGCCATCTTCCGTCGAATTCCCACACACCCACGCCAAACATGTTTTAAATTCATCAAAGTCAGTGGAAGAGATTGTGGGAGAGAATTCAAGAATCTTCTAGTCATTTCTAGTGTTCTCAAAAAAATTACCAAAATGCCCTTTTGTCAAATGACCAAATTGCCCATAACCATTCTTAACCCATAACGTATTTATCCGAACTCCTTTCTCAGCGTACCGTTTGTTTACATACTCAGGGATTCGAGACCTTCATAATGACCCTCACGTACTTTCAAAAGGTCTCCCAAACAAAAAGTTAACTTTTTGACCCTTACAGGGGCAAACTTGTCATTTTTCACTTTCTAGAATTTTCGGGGTATTACAATAGTCTTATTTCCATACTCAACTTGGACAACTAATTTTCTCAAAATAATCAACTTACCGCTTCCTTTTTTTTCATTCAACTCACAACTTCAACATATGTCATTGTGGGATCCCGTATAACCTTAACTCACAAATGAACAACCTTACTTAAGGCATCCTTCGAGTCATCTTCAGTAACACAATACCAAATGAAAATTATATCCCACCAATCCATAACCAAGCTTAACCAATCGTATCTTGCACACCATTCACATCATACAGTGGCACCACACATAGGCCATCATCACAAATATCATCTTTGTCAAATCCGAAAAACAACATCAACACGTCATCTAGACAAATATTCCCCAGGGGGTATTTTTGTAAACCACTCGGGAACCAGTGCCCAGCTTGACGTTTGAGTGTAGTCTTACTCAGGAACTAGAGCGCTACTTGATGTTTGAATGAGAACTAATCATCACACTATCAGCCTCCGGAACCGGAGCCTAACTAGACGACCGAGACTAACCAACAACCATTCACTCAGGAACTAGAGCTTAACTCAACGTCTGAGTGGTTATCTCACACCACACCAGTCTCAGGAAAGGGGCTCAACCCAACGTCTAAGGCTAACCAACCACTACCGATTCAGGAAAATGGCCCAGCCCGACTTCTGAGTCGCCACCATCGCACCAATCTCAAGAAAGGATCTTTGGCTCGACATTCGAGATTGTCCACCACAATACCAGCCTCTAGAAATGAACCTTAGCCCAACGTCTGAGACTGCTCACCACTTAGAAAAAACAGCATCTGTTCACAATCACAATAACACAAATATCGAAAAACATATGTCTATACTATACATATAAATTCCTCAGAAACAAATCCTCATTTCTACATATACTCTTTTCTTAAAAACCTAATTATCATTTCAAACTTCGGGCCTAAGCCCAAAGATAACTTCGTTAACTTTGTAAAACGTACATTCAAGCAATCTATAATTTCTCAAAATTACCAATAACTTATTCAAAATCATATTGAAATCATTTCACCATATATTCACTTCTTAAAAAAGTGAAATTTCCGTAAAAATTTCATAAACATGTACTCAAAATTCATTTAACATTCTTCAAAATCATCAAAAATCATTTGAAAACCAAATTTAAATCATTATCACATTAATCAAACTAAACTCATAACCAGATTTAGCCAAATCATTACTTATGGAAAATTCGTATGTGTTTGTGACTCCACAAAATCATCAAAATTCATTCAAACATAATTAAACCATTATCATACCAATCATGTAAGAAAACTAATTAAAGTATGAGGCTCATATTTCAAGAACAACATATCCAATACCCAAGCTCTGATAGGTTGGAGGCTTGAGAATTAAATTTGGGTTTTAGGGTTTTAGGTGAGTGGATGGGTATTAATTGATTTTTTCGCAATCCTGAAAATGCCTATTTAATTTTTGCCACATCAGTCGTTGACTAGACACAATTCTTGACACGTGACATTTTAACGGCCAAATGAATAGAAATCTTAACGGATGTAGTTAAATGTTAATGATCATATAGTTTGTATATTTATTTGAAACTTTTGATAATTTGAATATAGGTTTGAAATGAGCTCTATTTATAGGTAGTTTTTACTAAATTTAATTATACACTCTATGTACCCGTAAACATTAAATATCGACTGAATTCAAAATTTACCCCATCAAATTAAACCATTACCATATATAAAAATATATATATATATTCTCACCTGTTTATTTTTAACTTATTATATGATTACTATTTTAGTTTGTCAACTACTACTTTATTTGGTTTGCAAGTTTGACAGGAGAGATCTATATATAAATTAACTTGCCCTGTGTATCTCTCATCAGTCAAACCTTGAGAACTCAAAATTGATTTGTTGAAGTCAAGTTTTATGCGCGCCATTATGCAATATGCATATGCATGCACTGATGCACATGCAGTCTCAGACTACCACTCTGACTGGAATATGCTTCAGTGCATTCACCCAGTCTGGTACAACAAGAGGAGGAAATGAATGTCTGACGTACACATTTTGCATACAAATATTTAAACACACACTGTTCTTTCTGTTTCTGTTTTTTCTACTAGTTAAGAATAAATTTACTTTCAATTTATGTCACTCAATCGTTCGGTTGCGCAAGAATCGTGCGGTGACATGATTTGTTTGTATATAAAGAAGCTGAAATAATTACACAACGAAAGCTCTAGAAGTATATAACACCTTGAGGGGGAGAATTCATTTGGCCGAACATGAGAAGACGGAAAATATGCCCTAAATTATTTACGATATCAGCTATAAACTTTATATCTCTAAATACGTGCGAAAGCTAGTGAGATGAACGAAGGGAAAAAGACTACCTAAAAGGAACTAGAGGGGTCCTAGGGCCTTTTTGTCATTTTTGTTTCTTGACATATCTTTACAGTAAATATGAAATTATGCTAATATCATGAAAAAATCAGGTTTTTTTCCCTTCTCTATCTTATTGCTTTTTATTTCTCCATCAATGATAGTGTATTCAATTATAACATTTGAATATTTTTAATGCCTTAAAAAATATATGTATATTTAATTAAAACATTTAAATGTTTTAAAAGATATTTTTCTCATGAACGTTCACTTCTTTCCAAAAAGTTCATTTCATAGTAAAAATTAATTTGAAGAAACATGTGTCAAAAAATGGTCAAAAAGTCTTTATTTTAGTGCAGATTTTTTGGCATAATTCTCTAGGATTTTTCCATAAACCGTCACTTTTGTTCCTTTTTGCAGCGGTGTTCTTTAGGTTTTTCGTCATTAAAAGTGTAAAACTTCATAGTAATATTAATTTTTCTAGAAAATCAAGAAAAATTCAGAAAAATCGCTGAAAAATTCAGAACTACTTTAGAATGATTCCAAAGCATCCAACACATTCAAAAGCATCTAATAGATCAATTCTAATGTGTCATCAACTTTAATAGAAAAAAAAAAATGATAAGTGTGAGTGTGTAAAACCAACATCTACTGAATGTGTGACTCAAGATGATCATGATGATAGAAATATAGGTTCAGTCATTAACGTTCAGATAAAAAATATTGTTGTAAGAAGAGAGAATGAAATGGAGAAATCAAGTTGTCCACCAAAACTTATTAATATATGTCCTCCACAATTGTCCAAATAAAGAGAAAGTCCATAACGGGATTTATAAAAAGAAAATGTTTAGATAATACTCAAATGTCCATACTAATTTATTAGATTTTTAAAATGTCTTAAAAATTTTCATTTAAAAAAAAATTTAAATTTAAATTTCCTAATCGAATACACCCCCTAATATGCGAATATGGTAATATCACTATTATTGAATTGGAGCTGATTTTAGTACTCCACAAATTTTTTGGTGCAATTTACTTTTTTATTTTAAGGTTTCTTTCTTTTTTCATGAATCAAAATTTCAAACTTGTCGTTATTTCTTTTTCATGAATTTAATATATTTTATTTTATTTATTTTATTTTGTGTAAAATACTTGAATTTTTTTTATTCTAATGCGTGCTATTAAATAACTATAGTAACATTAAAATAATTATGATTTAAAGAGAAAGAAAAAAATAATGAAAAATAATATAAGATACATTGAATCAAACACCCCTCATCCTCCTCCCTGCTTCATCTTCCTCCTCGATCACATTGGAATAGCCCTCATCATTTGGCCCAGAAGCCCACGGGCTTATGGGTATCCAATAGACCCGATGACAAAAAGCCCAACCCGGCCCGATATGGGCCGTGGGCTGGCCCGGCCCGCATGTTGACGGGCTGGACTTGGGCTTAGGGTATTCAAGCCCGCTAGGCCCGATAGGCCCGAACCCGATAAAGCCCGGTAAGCCCAGCCCGACCCGCCCAGGTAAACCCGACCTATAAGCCCAAAAATATAAAATAATTATAAATTAAGAATTGATACCCAGTCCAATCTTGTTACTACTATCATAGCCAAAATGCAAAATTTCAACAAAATCTCAACCTAGTGTCATTTAAAAGCCCAATGCCCAAACCAAACTCTAACCCTAAATTCAAAAAAACTCACTTGGTCTCTAACTCTCTTAGCGACCTCCTTATCCTATCTCGGCTTTATGGTCGAAAAGTTAAGTCAATTCTCCAAATCCAATAGTACCCCTCCTTAGTTTATTTCACTATTCGATAATAATATTTAAGCTCAACTGTAACGCCCCAGATATTCGGAAAATGTAATTTTGTAAAATAATGAATAAATGACGTTTTTACCCTTCTGAATAGTATGGTCAATTTGTTGACTTTTTTATTGGCGAATCAAACGGACGTTGACCGAAGACAGTGACGTAGTTTGGGACGTCACGAGTCCATAGACAGGTGGCACGCCCATTTCCGACGATCAGGGAAAAATTTATGACGTTCGGAAGTTCGGGGGCATTTTCGTAATTTGGACGAAAAAAGGGGAAAATGTTGACTTTTTGTTTGACAACTAATTTTCACACGATTCGGGGACCGTTAGGTAGGTCTCGATGCCCTGAGTACAACGACAGGCGGCACGTCGAAAACGGAGTTCAGATACGAACGTTACAGGTCACGGAAGCCTAGGGGCAAAATGGTAATTTGTCGAACCAGGGGCAAAATGGTCTTTTAACCATGATCAGACCATGGCACCTGTCCTTTGTCTTATTCTTGCCCCAGAAAACATGGAATCGGGTCTTAAGGGAGAACATAATTATAACAACCCGTACCTTCGGGAAGGGTATAAATGTAATTTTTGTAAATATTTGTATGAAATGACGATTTTGCCCTTGTGAATAGTGCGTCAAAAGTTGACTTTTTGATTTACCAGTTGGATGAGTGTTAACCCTTGACCGTGACGTATTTTAGGACGTCACGAGTCTGTAGACAGGTGGCAGGTTTGATTCGGACAATCGGAGAAAAAGTTATGACGTTCGGAAGATTGAGGGCGTTACCGTAATTTTGACTAATTGAGGAAAATGTTGACTTTTTGGTGGACTTGTGATTTTCACGTAGACCGAGGACCGTTAGATAGGTCTCGATGTCCTGAGTACAACGACAGGCGGCACGCTGTCATCGGACGTCGGACGAAGTAGTTACGGGTCTGAAAGTTCGAGGGTAAAATGGTAATTTGTACACTAGGGGTATTTTAGTCTTTTCCCTCAGCCCAATCAGATCAGGACAAGTGGCAGAAGTGGGCTGGGATATTTTGTGCTGAACCAAGGGATGATGGACACGTGGGCAGAAGCTAGAGGGTTCTAGGGAGAGTTTAAGTGTGCACGGCCACACATTGTGCACGTTCAAACCGTGCATTTGGCTTGAACACAGAAAACAGAGGGTGTGAAATTGAGAGAGTTCGATCGATTCAGTGCGAAGGTGAGTGAAGAGTGAACGGACAGAGAGACAAGGTTGAGCTTGTGATCGTGTTTTGGTGGAGGAATCGTGCCCGGAGACACGACGGTGGACGGCTGGATTTTGGAGAAAACAGAGAGAGACGGTGGACTGTGGCGGTGGTTGTGCCATGTGGTGGCTCAAACCAAGACAGTAGGAGGCTCAGGTGGTTGCAAGGAACCTAACGGGCACCGTGGTACGCGGCGGTGCACACGGCGGAGACTGAATCGAAGGGTAAGCTTCACTCCTCTTTTTTTCCCATGAGTTTCAATTCGAAAGTCGTGGAGTTAGGCTTAGAGTCGAGAGATTTGGTGGGTGTGGTGAGACTCCTGGAGGTCTCAGGAGTCGTTGGTGGTAGTGCCGTGTCGGGGGAGGACTTGGGCGGCTGGCGGCCAAAACAGGGGCCACGGGCTCAATTTTTCGAGGGAGAATCGTGAGGTTTTGGGCCGTGATTCTTCGATGTTAGGACGGGGTTAGCTTGCTTAGGATGGGACGAAGCTCTTGGGATTGGATTGGACTGAAACGGTGGAGGAATCACAGAGAACCGGTCACGCTGGTTCAACTGTGTTGAACTGGGTGACTCGAGGAAGAAGGAGCACTGTAGCAGGCGCGTGAGGCCCACTCGCAACCACTTTGGGCGGCGCGTGGAGGCGCGTGGGGAGGATTCCGGCCAAGCTTCCAACATGGTTTTGGTTCTAAATATCCTAAGGAATCCATTGGTATGATTTTCGGGTTAATCGGACGGTGTTGTGAGGTAGTTAGGGAATCCAGACGGTTTAGGGTCTAGGATTAAAATATTAATAAATTCCCGAAAAATTGGGGAAATTAGGGTTAGTATCCTTGATTTAATTGTGACCCTATTTGGTGCATATTGACAGGACGGGAGACGCCTGAGACGGTCGAGGAGCGCACGGAGCGCGATTGACTCGTTCTGATTTGTGAGTGGACTTTTTCTTTCTTTCGAGCATGCCTAACTTTTTTTATTGATGTTTTATGTTATTAAATGTGTTTTTATGCTTCTTAATGATGCTTATATATGGTTGATGTGTTTGCACGTTTTTCGAGACATTTTCGGGATTTGTACGTTTTTTCGAGGAAAAAATGGTTTTCGAATTTTGATACCATATTTGGGGATTTCAAGCTATAACTATTTTCTGATGATGATAAATGGATTGTGAAACATAATTTGTGATTAAATGTGGGTTTTGGATTAAAAAGTAGATTTCCGGATTTGGGTTCGGAATGACGGTTCTGAATGCCGGATGGGCTTCGAACCGGGGATTTTGAATTCGAGTTTGGCTATGGATCTAGAAATGGTATTCACATGGTTTTGGATTGGATTTGCTGGATCTGGATATTGGGTTTAAAGACCCGGATTCTGATTAACGGGGGAGGGCCCGGATTGAGTTTAAAGACTCGGGAGTTTAAAGACTCGGACATTTATGATATTACCCCCGTAGGCCTATTGAGTTTAAAGACTCAGGAATTTAAAGACTCGGATATTATAGAGGCCTGGTTGAGTTTAAAGACTCGGATAGGTCCAGTAGGTTTGATCGGAAAATGATGATTTGACGTTCATAGTTTATGATATGGTTTTATGATGCACATGCTATGATTTCTATAGTGTTTCTGTTTCTTATGATGTTTTCCGTTATAATTTTCTAATATGTAGTTGGGCATGTATGTTTTCAAAACGGGGGGAACAAATGTTATTATTGTTTTTCCTTAACTTTGATATGATGATCAACTGTTTTTGAAACTTTCATTTATTCTAGTCCACTCACACTTTTGGTTTTAAATTTTCCCTCCAGGTCGTGGTGATAGCGTAGGGGTGAACGTTGAGGCAGGAATCGAGGCATAGAGCTTACGACGTTCTTCCGTTGCGAGACTAGCATAGTAGGATTTTGTGCCCATTTTGTAGAACTATGCTCTGACTTACAGTTGTATATATTTACTCCTTCATCTGATGGTTATGCTTATTGTGGTATCGAGGTTATTTTGGTACTTTAGGTGTGATTGTCAGACGGGAGCAGGGTTCGTCCCGGGTATCGAGGCGATATTTGGGGCGGGTCCTGACAATAATCATATGCCTTTAGACATTAACCCCTAAATTATGGGTTGTCTTCATCCATGTCAAATTAACGGCAGATAAATCAAATGTTCATCGTCATTGTGCAATTGTGAGACTGAGGGAGCTGATTTGAGAGAAAAACTCGAGTGACAGAGAGGCCTCTGGGAGAATTTTGAATCGAAAATTCTTGAAAGTAGAGGGAAATTCGAATTCGAATTTGTGAGCTAGGAGAAGAGAAATTGAGGATTGAGTTAAGCTTCTAGGATCAAAACGAAGCTCTCTGCAACAAAAACGAAGAGAATTGCTGTCGAATTGAGGAAGAACAGAAGCTTCCATGGCTTCTGAAAATCGAGCTTGAGTTCTACCAGTTGGAGGTAAGGAATTCTCGAATTGATCTTGCAAAGATGTTCCTTACACTCTCACGATGCTAACCGTGTGAATTAATTGGAAAATCAGGGACGAAATCGAGAAACCCGAATAGGAGACCCGTCGAAGTTCGATCGTGAGTCGTGAAGTTTTAGACCTTAATTGAGGTCATTGAACTTACAGAACTTAAATGGAGTTTGATTAGATGGGATCAGTTGAAAGAATGGATCGATTTGAGGTCGAATTGACTGAGATTGAGTCGGGTTCTATCGCGGGTATTTCAACCCATATATCAGACAATCAGGTGAGAACGAAGCACTGTAGCAGTACTGTGCTACGCGCGTGGCTTTCACGGGCAGCCGCTTGCGGCGGCGCGTGAGGGCGCGTGGATGGGATTCCGGCAAAGTGGTCAACATGAAACTTGATGTTCTCGATGATACGAACCTATCTGCGTTGGTTTTGGGTCAATCAGATATGGTTTCAGAGTAGTTCCGAGTACCCGACACGTTTAATTTATATTTAAATAATATTATAAAATTTCCGACAATTAGAGGATTCTGATATGAGGACCATATGATAGTCTAGTAACCTTAAATCACTTTGTTTGACAGGCTGGAATATTCCCTGGACGTCGGAAGAAAACGAACAGCTCGAGGCTGAGCAATCCGGACGGTGTGTGTGAGTAGACTTTTGTTTTCTAACCGTGATGCATGCATATATGGTTTAAAATGCTTATTATATGATTTGATATGCTTTGGCATGATTTATGTTTCAATCCGGTGATTTCTCGGTTTTATGATTATTATATTATATTTTGGCACGATTTTCAAGAAATGATGAAATTGATGTTTTTGGGCTAGGCCCGGATTGAAAATGATGTTTTGACTCGGATTATGAGTCAGGAAATTGAAAATGATATTTGGACTCTGATTATGAGTCAGTGATTGATTTTATGGATTTACGTGAATGGTGGCAACTCGGGTTTACGGTTGCACGGATTTACATGAAAATGATATTTTGTGCTTGAGACCCAATGGAATTGTGTTTCTGATTGGATTTGTATTTCCATGTGATTACATGATGATATTGATGATTTCGGATTTATAAAGTAAATCGGGACTTTGGTTATTTTGGGGCTGAGACCCTGTGTTGATATATGATTTGGTTTTCAATGCAACCGTTTTTCACTGGTTTTTGTGATGATGATATGTTGCGGATATTTAGGGCTTTCGGGAGAAAATATGTTTTTCCCCGGAGTGCACCCTGGAGATAACGCTCGCCTTTGGGATGGAAGTGTTTACCCCGAAGAGGTCACGTAGCACGGTCTTTGTCGAGCAGCCGAGGGAGGCTTGACTCAGATCAGATGTGTTGGATATACATAGATCGGTAAGTGATGTGTTCACTAGATCTGGATTGCTGGCTGGTGATGTGTTCACAGCGGCGGATGCTCGGATTTTGAGCGGTCCTTGAGCCTATTGATTTGCACGCGTTGCAGGGATAAACGTGACTCTAAGCAACATGATATGGAAATAAGTCCCGTGGTTTTGTGGAAATTGTTTTGATTGGTCCACTGAACAGATTTGATTGATTTCTTACTATTACTTGTGCTTTATGATATACATGCATGTTTGTGAAAACTGGAGGGTAAGAAATGTGTTTTGGTAAATGTACTTATCAAACTTTATTTTGTCCACTCACACCTTTACTGTGTTATGCACCCTTCAGGCCAGTGCACAGGTACGGGGGCTAGAAACGAGGCAAGCGAGGCAAAAGAATAAGTAGACCGTTGCGCACTCAGACACTCTACAGAGTAGGAATTTGATCCCTATCTGTAATAGTACATATACTTTGTATTGTCTTTGACTAGTCAAACTTGTGACGTCATTGGTCTGTAAAACTTAACTATCCCTTGTCTGGCAATGTTTTTGGGATTTGTTGTGTGGCGTATGTATATAAGTTTAGTTACTTTTGGTATTTTTTTAGTTTTTGTCAGACGGGAGCAGGATTCATCACGACTATCAAGGGATAATCGGGATGGGTCTTGTCATCAACTCATTTTTTTTTTTTTACAATTAGGTAGGTACAAATGGGCTTAGTAGGCCCGGACCAAGTGGGCTTAGTAGGCCCGACCCTTAAAGCCTGATAAAAGCCTGGCCCAAACCCGGCCCGACAAAGGGCATGGGCTTTCATATTTATGATCAAGCCCGCCTAACCCGGCTTGGTATTTTTTAAATTATGAAATAGGCCCGGCCCAGCCCAAGCCTAAAAATTTTGCGTCGGGCTTGCCCGACCCGGCCCAATGACGAGGCCTACATTGGAATATATGGAGCTTCTTAGAAGAAAAAAAATTCCTCAAATTCCCAACTAGAACTACACAAACTTAATCTTCAAACAAGGTGCAGCATGTAACGACCCAGACCTGCAATGAAAGTAAAATCGAAAAAGTCGGATGAAATTGACCATTTTGCCCCTAAAAGTCCAAAGTTGACTTTTTGGTCAAAGTTAAAGGTTGACTTTTTGGTCAAAGTCAAAGGATTGACTTTTTGACTAAGGTCAAAAGTTGAATTTTTGACTAGGACGATTTTTGGCGATTCTAAAAAGGCTGTTAAAAAGGTCTCGGCCTCCTAAGTACGTTGGTAGGTGGCATGCCAAAAACGGAGTTTGGATGGTTTCGTCCTCGGGTTAGATTATTAAAGGGGCATTTTGGGTTCGTCTTCGGGAGAAACGAGGGAGGAACCTAGAAAAAAGAAAGAGAGAGATAGAGAGACAGAGTTGAGTAAGGAGGAGGAAACCTATGAGGTTTTTTTTGGGGTTAAGCTTGGCTAGCCTCGTTCTTGGGCAGGAACCTTGGAAACAAGGTTGGAGTCATTCTTTTGAGGTCCATATGACTTCAATAGGCTGGATAGGTAAGGACTGTGATGTAGGAATCGCCCAGACAACATGAAGGAGTTTTGGATGTGAGTTCCTCGACAAGTTGAGCTAGTTTAGGGTGAGTTTCCTCATTTTGATTATACAGATCCTTCACTAATTTAGATTAGAACATGTGGATTGAAACAGAATTGAAAAATGGTGAAAAAACGAGTGAGATAGGACTGGGTTGGGTCATCGGGTGGGGCAATCCGAAAAACCTGTCATCCGAGATACATGGGTGATGAACAGTGCCATGCGCGTGGGCTTCATGCGCAACTGCTTCAGGAGGCACGTGGGGGAACATGCCAAGAATTCTGGGGATGCATCTAATTTTTTTTCCATCCTTTTGATGTTACGAATATTTTGGTGTAGGTTTCGAAACAATCAGATATCGTCTCAAGGTTGTTTTGGTTGTCCGAAGGTTTAGGGTTCGGTTTAAATCTGTTTAAAAATCCCAAAAAATTATGGAATTAAAATATAAGGTATTTGAGATAGTTAATGACCTGTAGTTGTGATATTTGACAAGTTCTGAGGTTTTCATAAATTACGAAAATGCGTGCAAAGTGGAATTTGATGATATGGAGGTGTGTGAGTGGACTTTCTTTCCCTAAATTATTATGCATGCATACTTACATAATTTAAATGTGTTTCTATGTGATTTTGTTGATATTGGGGTGATTGGGATTTTATATGAATATCAATGATTTTATGAATATTTAATTAATATTTTGTTACGTGTTTTTTGAGGTTTTCCATAAACTATGTTTCGAACACCATTTTGATTGTGATTTCGAATTGAATATAATTTATGACATGGGATTTTGTGATATTAGATTTTAGTGAATTTTATAGAACATCCGGATGGTTTTCTGAAATTTCTTTAATGGCACGTTTTACGTTTGAGTAGTCTCAAAAGCCAAGCTAAGCTCTATATCCTGAGTCGGTTTTCACTCGAACGTCAAGCTGGGCTCTATATCCCGAGTAAGTGATGTGCATGCTAGTAGTGCAGTGGTATTGATGATTGATATTGTGCATCGGTGATGAAGTAGCTGTTTGTGTTTCGTTGTGGTGATGTAAGATATGGATTCGGTTATGTGCGACTGATATGTTGGCTATGCATGGATTTACATGATGTGGAATTGTGTCTAAATGATTGTATTGTCTTATTGGTGATTTTGATGGTTTCATGTGGTTTTTTGACGTGGAGACAAATTGTGTTTCAATTTAATCGAAGAGAAATGGTTTTCGCATACATGTATTGTAACGACCCGTCCCGAATATCGGGATTAAATATTAATTAATTATGGTTTAGAATGACTAATCTGGGATTAGTTGAGTGAGATCGGACGAAATGTGCAAAATGACCGCTTTGCCCCTAGAATGGGCAAAATGTTGACTTTTTGATCGGGGGTCAAACGGACTTTGACGGATGACCATGACGTAGTTCAGGACGTCATGAGTTCATAGACAGGTGGCACGTTCGATTCCGACGTCCGAGGAAGAAGTTATGACGTTCGAGAGTCGAGGGGTATTTTGGTAATTTGGTTGAAAAGGGGTCAAATGTTGACTTTTGAGCCGGGAGGTCCAATGGACGAGGGCCAAGGACCGTTACGTAGAGCGAGTCGATACAAATTCATAGACAGATGGCATGCCGAAATCGGAGGTTCGACGACGAAGTTGTGGTCACGGGAGCGAAATCGATTAATCGAACGAACTGGGTATTCGATTAAAATATTATTAAAATATTGAATAGTGACCATTGATTTTGGATGCTTGGATGAGTGACAAGTGTCACCCATCCCTTGTTTTGAGGCCTAAATTCTGCCCCATGTTTCCCGTTAATCCTCCATCATCATTCTTAATCATCATCTTCCATCATTCGTTATCTTCTCTATGTCTTCTCTGTGTTCTTCATTGAACCGTGAACAAACAGAGGGTGAGTTTTCTTCTCACTATCATTCCCTTCCACAGCTGACCTTGTGTGTGGAAAATTGAGAGAATTGAGGTTTGAATTTAGCTGAGAGAAACACGAGGGACAGTGAGGGTAACTGGGACTGAGAATCGAAATTTTTGAGTTTGGAGGGAAAATTCGAAATTCAAGCCTTGGGCTCTGAGGATCAAAATTGAGCACAATTTGAGCTTCTTGGGATTGCCACGATCAGAATCATCGAAAGAACGAAGCAAATTGATGGCTTTTGGGCTCTGAACGGACCTGGTAACAGAGAAGGGAATCGAAGGTTGAGTCGTGATCTTGGGTGGATCAATTGAAAGAAATCATATAGTATGATGAACTCCGAAAAAGGAACAGTACCCAGGTGTTCTTCGAAGTTCATCTTCGAATCGTTTGATTTGAGGTAAGGATTTATAAAATTAAGGTTACAGAACTATAATTGGACTTAAAACGAAGCTCTTAAAATTTTCAATTGAAAGATTGGATGTCGAATTGATAGGAAACGAGTCGGGTCGTCTCGCGGGTTGCAGGACCCGTTTTACAGACAAACGGGTGAGGACGACGACACTGTAGCAGGCGCGTGGGTTTCACGTGCAGCCACTCACGGCGGCGCATGGACACGAATCTCGAGGTAAGGTCAACAAGACTTTTGTCCTATCTAATGTAACGAACATTTTAGGATTGGTTTCGTGTCGATCGGACACCGTTTCGATATTGTTCAGAACGTCCAAAGGTTTTAAATCGAGTTTAAAAATAGCTAAAAATTCGGGAAAATTACGGGACTTTAATAGGAGGTTAATGAAGGGGTTAGTGACCCTCTAATGTAATTCGGACAGATTTGGAAGTCCCGGTGATAGTGGTATGGCCTGGGAAGGCCTATGGCACGAGTATCGAGGCGCATCGTTGGACGGTCTGAGAGTGGAATTTGGTTTTCTAAATCCTATGCATGCTTAAATGTGTTATATGTTTCATATACGTGATTCCCATAATGATGATTGTGATTATTGATTTCGGGTATGTTGCACGTATGTCGAGATGTTTTCCGTATTGCACGTATACCGAAGCTAACAGTTTTATTGTGGTTTTACGTGCTTGTGGTTTCATGAATAATGTGATGAAATGGTTTTGAAATTGGAAAGATGAACTCGGGCATGAGGCCCAATTGTTTTGGAAACCTCAGACTTGGAGTTCATTTGAGTTATGTAATCGGGTCGGGGGCCCAATTGCTTTACGAAATCGGGCTGAGACCCATTTGAGTTATACTATTGGGCCAGAGGCCCAGTTGATTTACGAAATTGGGCCAGGGGCCCAGTTGATTTGCAAATTCGGGTTGTGGGCCCAGTGGTTTATCGAATCAGGCATGAGGCCCAGTTGGGTCATAAATGTGATTTCGGGTCTGGGACCCTATGTTTCATAAATGTGATTTCGTGTCTGGGACCCTATGTTTTATAAATGTGATTTCGGGTCGGGGACCCTAAATGAAATTGTGATGTTTTATGGAGATTTCGGGCAGGGCCCATTGAAATGTTGTGAAATGATTTGATCAAATTGTTTTCCATACACCATCTTGATACGAGGAAATGTGATGGTCTCCTCCAGGTGTCTGGGACACTGGGGAAGTCACGGTGCATTGCATGTGAGGGGTCATTGTACGGAGCTACAGGACCGTATAGTGACTTAGGAGCAGGATTGCTATGATTAGACGTCTGGGACGTCAGACATCTGGGATGTCAGAGATATTGACCTGGAGAGACCCATGAAGCATGCGTTGCTTATTATACCGTGAGATATGACGTCTGGGACGTCAAGCATCTGGGACGCTAGGCATCTAGGATGCCAGAGATGGTAATGTGGTAAATATGAACTATTGGATCTATGAAATGGTTTTTCGGTTGGATTTATGTTTATGGATTTGGGCGGTGGCCCACTTGGTTTTGTATTTACGAATTTGGTATCCTACAGTTTTGGGTTGAGTTTCCACACTTGTTTTGAGTTACGGTTTTGGGCTAAGGCCCTAATGGCTTGGTTGAACAAATGTTTTGGTTACTGGTTTTCGATGCATGCATACGTTTTAATGAAGGGCATAAATGTCTTTATGAATGTGTTTATGAACTTGTTCATTTTTTTCCACTCACAGCTTTTCTTGGTTTTAATGCCCTTCAGGTTGATCACGGATGCGATTGCAGCAGAGACTAGGACATCGCACGCCTCTTCCATCGATCCTTACGCAATCTGGAAGCCTCGTTTGGGCAGTGACATCAGGTTATCCCTTGTCTTACACTTCGTGTCAAACAGGAGCATGGCACATTCCACGGTAATCCCGAGGGGATTGGGATGGGTCGTGTCATGTATAGTTTTGGAAAACAAAGGGTAAAATATGGATGCTTTCAAATTATGTTTCTAAATTATTCCTTTTTGTCCACTCGCACGTTTTTCTTGGTTTTGTGACCCTCTGGGGGCGTTGCACAAGAATCGAGACTCGGAAGGCGGAGGCATGAACTTGAAACATTTATGCGTATCCCTTGTCTGACAAGATTTCTAACATATGCCTTGATTCTTTTAAGACGGAAACAGGATCCAGATGTACTTTTTAGTGTTTTTCGGGTGGGGTCCTGTCACAGCATAACTAAAAGTTTTAGATCTTCTCATCCTTGAACAAATTAAAACAACAATGTTAATTTTTTTGTTTAATTTGAAATAATTCTCATAGAATAAAACACATCTTCATGAATCTGATTTTATATCTCCAAAGTGGTTTGGTTCCGATCTTGTTCTAGCTGGTGCCACTGCCATTCTGCAGTTTTATATTTCTGGGTTTGCATTGGTTCAAACACTCACGAATATCAATTAGGTAAAACTAGCTCTTGGGTTATCTTCTTGTTTTATGTCCAAATCAATCTTACCTTAATTTTTTTTTGCAAAGATTGCATTGGATATTGGGAAGAAATAAAATTCCCTCCCCTCCCCCCAAGGAAACCATAGTAGTGGCTCCTTTGACAGGGCCCCTCCCAAAATCAATTTGATAATCAGGTAGGTCCTACTCCCGTCTAACAATCTAAGACGATCCCTAAAACACCCTTTAGCTTTTTTGAAAGTCCCGAGAAATCTATCAACGCTTTAATAGTACCTCTCCCAAAAAGTGCTAAGTCGTCTACTTACCTATCAGACAAGAGATGAATAACCAAACAAGTTTTGTCATGGTAGGGTCACTGTCCACACCAACCCACTGACCTCAAAGAAACATCTAACTTGATATTCCGACTCTTCTCCAGTCCTAATCTCAGATCTCGGCTTTTTCGGAGCCTTAATCTGATATCCTAGATATACAGGAAAATCATTATTCAAACTCCCAAAACCCCGAAAGTTCTATACGTATATTAGCTAAGAATACTGCCACTTCGGACATTTAGAAGTACCCCTAAATGATGTCGAATTGACCTGAAACCTACACCCATTTGTCCATAACATTGATAATAGTTAAACACGTGTTGATCGGGACCGGAGGATAGCCGACACGCTAAGCCACGCACTGGTGGACGGCCGAGAAACCTCCTCCATGTGCCTACAACTGTGACTACAGGTTGTACTCGCCTACTACCTCCAGTTGGATCGATTCGGTTCTCTACAATCGAGTCTTAACCTACCAATTTTCAAGTTTAATCCATCAAATAACATCTATTAACCATCAGAAATAAGATTTTAATATCAAAAATAGTAAACTTTACCTTGATTTCATGAGAGGGAGCTCGAAAATTCAGCCAAGGTTTAGACCTCTTTTTTTGAATGTTTCCCAAGTCCAACCACCTCAAACTCGAGTTGGTTGTGATCGCAAGGACTCGAAGATTACTTGGCATGCTTGTTTTCGAGTTCTAAAGTCTGAAAACGAAAGTTGAATTGTAGGGATGGAACGGTTCCTTCGTTATTATGGGTTCTATTTCCAGTTGGGTGTCCAGTTCCTCTTCATCCCTCTGTTCTGGCTTTTACACAACCATAACACAATCTTATTCCTCAATCCTTTTTTTTTCCTCCATTTTCCTAGTGGTCTCTTTCAATAACATAATGGAGTTGTTTTAACTCAACTCCTGCACCGCTTAGGATGTTGTCCTCCCTAGGGTGGGGCACATGCCAGCCACTCCAAAATGTGGCTAACACACCACTTAACACAAAATAACCAAAATGCCCTTACGTCGTTAGGTACACGAATGTACCGTTTGAGACCTGTACTTTTCATGTACGACTTCTGATTTTTGCGTGTTGTCTATCTACCAACTCGTAAGCTTGAAATTCACGCAACGGTCCAATCAAAACTTCTGAGAAGTTTCCCTAGTTCAAATTGACTTTCACCCCCCGTTTTTAACTCGAGGATAAAATCGTTCTTCTCCTGAATTAAATTCCAAAATTAGTCTAATTGGGGACTAGTCGTTATATTCTTGGGATGGATTAGGGGAAAGATGAAATGGAGGGCTTTCCTTTTCTTTTTGGGCACTAAATCACAATTATTTTAATGTTAACCATGACATTAAATAAAAAAATTCAAATGTTTTGCGCAAAAAAAAAATATTGAGTTCAAAAAAGAAGAAGGGCAAGTTTGATTCATGAAAGGAAAAGGAAACATTAAAATAAAAAAAGCAGAGTGCCAAGATCAGCTCTCTTACTTAATAAATATGGCATTAGGGCGCATCTAAGTACTTGTTCTGCAAACGGGACTTGTATTATTTAAAATGACTTATATCACAGCTACTTATTGAAAAAATAAATAACATATATGCCACAAAATTATCTAATTTAGCTCCATTATTTTTTATATTTGTTAATAGTATAATTATTCACGTATCTATTTCTCTTTTAACATAAATCTCTTAGTAGAATACGACCAGAACAAGAGTTTCCGAACCTTTTCGTCTTAAAAACTCATAACATAATCTTCATATATTACCTATCATCGCCCAAATTGCTGATTAGGCCATATATAATACATATAATTACCCATGTGTCAATTATATGATTTTTAATTGCAGATAATTACGTGGCCAACGAAAAGGCAATCGTATTTTAGTTTAAAGGTTTATTACTCAATTTACTCCCATAATTGAACATTAAGTATCACTTTTCTCCCCGAAACGGATTTAGTTCTAATGTGCTGCCATAACTGCACTTCTGGTAGCACCGTTGCTCCATTCCATTAGCCAAGTTAGTAATAACGTTACTAGTACTATGTGTCAGTCTCTAATTGGTTGTTTAATTATTTATAAAAAATTATTAAAATTAACACACACAAAATTAGGAAGAAGATTGTGGAACCATAAATCATCGAAAAAATTGTGGAGCTGTCACGTGGCTCATAACTCTCATGATGCCGATATCACCCTTGGTATAGAGGACGACGACATCACACGATCTCCGCATTAATTTAATATATTTATCAATTAAGTATATTAATTAATCAGATTAATGTTAATAATAAATAATCTCTCTGTGAGCTATTTATTATTATTTATATAGTTAATTAATAATAGTGATTTCTCTCTGTAGAATCACTTATTAAATACTATCTCCTTCAACCAATCAGATACTCCGGTGACTCTTAAGACTTCATTATAAATACAGGGTCTTACTCACCTTTAAAGGTAATTCAAAACTCATACTAAAACTCTGCCGGTTTATTTCTCTCGATTAAACTGACTTAGATATCAGAGTGTTCTTGATTGAACCACCTCTTTAGGCTTCAACCTTAACCCGGATTATTTCTTGTTATTGTGTGTAGGGATCAAGAAGGAATTCTACAAGTCCGGATGATTTTTGCATCAACAAAGATAAATAGTGAATCCAAGTTCATCATCTTCTTCCTTTTTCATCTAAAAAAATTCAATCCTAAATCCTAATCCCAATTTAAGTTTAATGGCAATTTGGATTTTTCAAATCACTAATCTGCAAACTAATCCCAATCCAAAAACCCAATCCTAATCCTCGACCATTTTCTTTTCATCTAGATGAAATTGGAATTTGGGTTCTGCATAAACCCAATCCAAAATCCATGGACCATTTCCTCTATTTTATTTGTGCAGCATATAGGCGATTTTAATTTTCCAAGGTTAGCTGATTTTGGAGCTGCTATATCTGGTGTAAATAGGTTGCAATGCCAGCAAGTGCTTGAAGAGCTAGATGTAAGCACCGGTCCTCAAGCCTTTACTGGGATGAAGAATTTATTTCAAGCTAATATATTGAGAATCCTCCTTGACTATGCAATTTTTTTGCTCAGGTTGATAAACGTTTAAAGCTAACACTGGAGCTAGTGAAGAAAGAGATTGAAATCACCAAGATTCAGGTATTCCAATAGGCCATCATTTTGTATTTAACGTATATTACCCACTATAGTTTCGTTCTCGTTTGTTGATTCTTTTTTGTTGACTTAGGAATCCATTGCAAAAGAAATCGAGGAGAAGATAAGCGGTGAATAGCGTCGCTACTTGTTGAATGAGCAGCTTAATGTCATAAAGAAGGTACTATGGTTTTGCTCTCCACCGTGATAAGGCTGATTCTTTCTTCAATAACATCATTTGGTGTCCATGGGTTTTGGATTGGGTTTTTGCAAAATCCAAATTCCAAATTCAACTAGATGAAGAGAAAGTGGTCGAGGACTAGGATTGGATTTTTGGATTGGGATTAGTTCACAGATTGAGGATTTGAAAAATCCAAATTGCCATTAAACTTTAATTGGGATTAGGATTTAGGATTGAATTTTGTTAGATTAAGAAGTATGAAGATGATAAACCCAGATTCACTATTCATCTTCTTCCTAATTTTGTGTGTGTTAATTTTAATAATTTTTTATAAATAATTAAACAAGCAATCAAGAATTAACATGTAGCAATAGCAACCTTATTACTAACTTGGCTAACGGAATGGAGCAACGGTGCTACTAGAAGTGCAGTTGTGGCAGCACATTGAAACTAAATCCATTTCGAGTAATTAAGTGATACTTAATGTCCAATTAGGGGAGCAAAGTGAGTAATAAGCCTAGGTTTTTTTTTTTTTGTGATCAAGAATAATAATGGGAGATTTAGAATCTTCACTTGATGCATGTTGAAAAGTCAGAACATAAACAACTAGGTTCTAAGTATAGTCAAACAAATACTAGTATTACTTGGGAGTTCAGCAAACTTAATTAATTAGGTAAATAATTATAAAAGTGTAGTTAGATGTTAGTTAAGTAAAAGGCTCTGCGGGCTGCAATCTTTACATCTAACCTCTCTTACGATGCTTGCACCTAATACTTTTGAATCCATAAAAATATTTAAACTTTAAAAACCTTGAAATTTTGTGTAATATCGATTAAGTCACGCAATTTATTTGTTTTAATGCGACTTTGTAATTATTTTATTGCATTATTATTAATTTTCTCTTAGGGTTTCCATTTTTCAAAGGCGATGCGCACACCTTGCCATTGCTTCTGTGATTGTTTCAACCATTTTCCAGGAAAAACAATTGAAACCACCAATCATATGCTACATTTCTATGAACCTGTGAGAGGAGTTTTGTGCATGACTTGAAGGAAAATGCACCAAAAAGGAAAAGTCGAGAAGATGTCGGTCCGCTTATAACAGAATTACTTTATAATATAATTAAAAATCAATATATTCTGAATTCAACTTTGATAAAGTGAAAAGAAACTTTCCAGAATCTTACTATATACACAGTGGAGGCCAAGGTGATACATAATCAGTCGGCTTTTGTTTGTGGAAGACACATTGGTGATAATATTTTGTTAGTGCAGGAGCTCCTTAGAGGTTACCATCTCAACTCTGGGAGCCCTAGATGTGCTGTTAAGGTGGACATCCTCAAAGCTTATGATTCGGTCTCTTGGGACTTCCTCCTTGATACCCTTATTGCCTTCAAATTTCCCCCTCTGGTTGTTGGTTGGATTCGAGCCTGTATTTCCACTGCTCGTTTCTCTGTTGCTGTTAATGGCGAGTTAGCTGGGTTTTTCCCTGCTTGCAAGGGCCTTAGGCAGGGGGATCCCATGTCTCCTTATCTTTTCGTCCTGGTTATGGAGGTTTTTTCTCGTATTATGCACCATCGCATTGCCACTTCTCCCTACTTTAGATACCACTGGCGGTGTGATAAGGTTAGACTTTCTCATCTTGCCTTTTCTGATGATTTGTTTGTTTTCTCTCGGGGTGACGTGGAGTCTGTTGCCACTTTAAGGCGGGCTTTGGATGATTTTGCTGGTGTGTCTGGTCTGAGGCCTAATCTCCAAAAGAGCTATATTTATGCCGCTGGTATGAGTATGACGAGTGCTTCTCATCTCCGTGAGTGTTTTGGTGTTCAGCTGGGGTCGTTACCTGTGAGGTATCTTGGTATTCCCCTTATTACTTCCTGCTTGAGATCTAGAGATTGTGTGGCTCTTATTGAAAGGGTGGAGAACCGTATTCATGGTTGGGAGCATCGTGCTTTATCTTTTGCTGGCAGGTTGCTCCTCATTCAGTCTGTTCTTAGTAGCACTATTATTTTCTGGGCTTCCCATATTTTTCTCCCTAAGCAGGTATGTCATGAGATTGAGCGTATTTTTCGCCGATTCCTCTGGTCTGGGCAGGTTACTGGTTCCTATCATGCCAAAGTTGCTTGGCATTTGGTGTGTAGGCCAAAGAATGAAGGGGGTTTGGGTATTCGCAGTTTATCCCTCTGG
The DNA here is from genome assembly GCA_032719365.1 of Prinsepia uniflora. Taxonomy (NCBI): domain Eukaryota; kingdom Viridiplantae; phylum Streptophyta; class Magnoliopsida; order Rosales; family Rosaceae; genus Prinsepia; species Prinsepia uniflora. Next base: position 14,659,289 of record CM064870.1, read on the forward strand.
AATGTCGCTCTAATGGCAAGATTCATCTGGTCTCTCTTTGCTCCAGAAGGTATTAATCTTTGGGCTAATTGGGTTAAAGTGTATTATATCCGTGATAGCAGCTTTTGGGGGGTTAAGACCCCTTCTATTTGTTCTTGGAATTGGAAGGGGTTGCTGAGGATCAGAGACTTGGTGAAACCCTTTATCGAGGCCAAAGTTGGAAACGGTGAGGATGTTTTTTTATGGTACGATAATTGGAGTCATCTGGGTTCCCTCCTGGATCTTTTTGGTGGATCTATTGCGCAAAGTTCTGGTATCCATTTGAAGGCCCGTCTTTCTTCGGTCCTAGTTGATGGTCAGTGGATGTGGCCCTTTTCGACTGATGCTAGCTTTAGACTAATTCAACTTGCTAGTCGGGCCTGCCAGGTGAGGTCTGATATGACTAATACTTTTGAGTGGAACGCAGCTGCAAACGCTAGATTTTCCTCGGCTTCTCTTTGGAACAAAATCAGGAGGGGGTATCCTGCTTGCTCTTGGTCTGAGTTGGTTTGGTTCTCTGGCGCAATTCCTCGTACTTGCTTTGTTCTTTGGCTGACGATCCAAACCCGCCTTGCTACTTTGGACCGTGTTGGTAGATTCTCTAATCAAAGTGACCTTACGTGTGTCCTTTGTGACAGGGAAGGGGAGTCGCATGAACATTTGTTTTTTAATTGTCCTTATAGTTCTTGTATTTGGAAGAGAATTTTGGCGATTGCAGGGTCTGGTTGGTCTTCTTCTCATTGGCGTGGGAAATTGATGGCTCATGTTGCTAAGCGTCTTGCCTTGGGTGTGACTGTCTACCACATTTGGCAGGAGCGAAATAATCGGATTTTCAACAACACCAGGAAACCTCCTGATGTGGTCTTTAATGTTATCCTAGCTATGATTCGTTGTAAGCTTTGTACTCTTAACTTTAGGCATAATTCTTCCAATATCCGTACTGCTAGGAATTGGAATGTTGTTATTTCGTAGGTACTTTTAGTTTGGTGTGTTCTCCTACGGGAGGTGTGTTGAGCTCTTGTGAGTTGTTTGTTTTTGTGCCTTGCGCATTGTGTTGGGTTTTTGCCCTTTAATATAATTTGATTTAACAAAAAAAAAAAAGGTGATACATTGAATTTTTCAACTTATTTGAGCATTAGAATAAGTAAACGTGCAGGGTTCATGCTGCAAGTCTTAAAGCAGCTATTAGGTTTTCAAAAATCTAAAGTTAAAATGGAAATTAGAAAATTCTAGGTCTTACGGGTGTTGTTAAATAGAATAATACTTATATTTCATTTGGAGGGATCTCATTCATCTATGCGAAAAATCAACCAAAATATATATCGTTTAGTTAATAATATATATCAGCCAAATTAATGGTTCACTATTAGAATTTTAATTTTTCCAATACTGTTGATTTGTTTGATTAATTTGAATAACTAAACTATCTACAAATTTTATTATTCTTTTTCAAAGACAATTATTATAATTTAGAGAATTAACGATTCTATAATTTATTCATAGTGACAGGACCTATTTAGAAAAACTCCTAGGAAGTCATACTCAGTACTGCTCCCATTTGACACCCTAGGCAGAAATTCCAAAAGTATCCTAGGTACTGACTGCTCACGCTGATACTGTCAGACAAGTAATAAAACCAACAAGAAGCTCCCCAGTGTCATCACCCAAATCCAACCCATTGACCCTGGAGGCAAGGTTAACCCGGTTTAACAACCCCCGACCTCAGTCACGACCCACTGCAATATAATATCCCAACCATCGGTAACCCCCTCGACGCACCACTGCGACCAACCAGTAACCCATCAGCTCCACTGCCCCCACCTGAGTCCCCTACTGAAAATCCGACTCATACTGAAGTCCCATTTTGGTACCCCCGACTCTTTTGGAGGCCCAACCCGTATCTCTGACTCCTCTAGAGTCCGAATCCGGTATCTCAACTTGCCTAGAGTGCAACTCGTACGCCACCCATTAGGGTCCAAACCTGTCGTAGATTATACTCATTTTGAAGTATACGAGTGAGTAAGTCTTTCAATCCATAGGAAGGAAGACCCATCCATAGTTGCAAGGTACGAACTCTGGTCAACCGGAACGTTACCTAAGTCAACAAAAGGCCAAGCACAACCATCCTACGTCCAAGAAACCATGTCCCAAGCCAAGGTCAAGTACCCAAAAGCCCTAGGTAGATCGACACTTAAGCCCTCTTGACTCCCAAGACAGTACGTGCATCCTAAACACACAATCTAAGGATAAAAACACCTAAAACTACCCCTAAAAAAACTCTGATTGGCCTAAAACCACGATCATTGGATTCAGCTCGTCAAAAACTTTTGAACAAGCCTAGCTTTACCTTGAGATTCGGGCCAACACGGCAACACGCCACCACGCGCCGATGGTAATCTGACTACCTTCCTTACGCACCGCCTACACACGTGACGTCACATGCAGATGTCACCTGTTAACGTCAACCTTAGCTGTCGTGGCACCTGACATTGTTGATGTGTCCCTGATAGCTGATGTGGCACCCCTTGACACCTACCACGTGGCACAATATGACAACCTGACATGTGGCACCCTTGACACCTGCCACATGGCACCCTTGACACCTGCCACATGCACCCTTGACACCTGCCACATGGCACCTTCTAGCACTGCCACCTGGCACCCACCACATGTCCATGTTGACGTTAGCATGATGTCATGGTGACATCATCTGGTAATGTCAAATGGTGACGTCATCTGGTGATGTCATGGTGATGTCATCATGATGTCGCTGATGTCTCCATCTCACCGGAGAAGACGGTCGGCGCTGTTGTGCGCCGCTGTTTGGTTTGGTTGAAAAATTACCATTGAAGCCCAATTTTCAAACCTCAAAATCTCTCTGGATTCTTTACCAAATGAGATGATCTATAAATGGAAATTGATCTATTCAGCGAGATGAATCCAAATTTGAACCCAGAATTTAGAAATCATACCTGGTTTGCCCGTAATGTGGCCATGAAGTTCTAGCCACCTTCCCAACATCTCATCGTCATCCACAGCAACCCCCAAACTCCCAAACCACCACCGTTCAACTCGTCTGGTCATGAAGAATCCATTCCCACCATAAATTTCCTCCAATTTGACCGTGAAACGGATTGTCCTTGATTGGGGGTTATGGGGATCGAACAAGAAGAGAGAGAAGGAAGGGGAAGAAAATATCTAGCCAATAATGTGAGGAAGGAAAAATTACCCTCATTTATACCCTAAACTTTCCAAAATTATCGTTATACCCTTCTTGTTTTAGACCTGTAAGTTCCGTTCCCGACCTCCGATTCCTGCGTGTCGCTTGTCCACGAACTCGTAAACTCGAGACCTACGCAATGGTCAAAGGAAAACATCCAAAAACGTTTTCAATAAAAATATGGCCCAAGAACCCTTCCAAAACTAAGGGAAAATCCATCAAACTAAGGGCAAACCTGACAGGACCCACCCCGATTATCACCCCAATAACCGAGATGAACACTGCTCCCATCTGACAGCCCAACATGAAAGACCGAAACAACCTCACGAAAACCACAAATTACATTGCCAGACAAGGGAGAATTTAAAATCCAACGAGTCAACCGTTATACAGAGCATAGGACAAAACAAAATAAACAATACTACACGCACAACGGAAAACGTAACGGAAAACACTCCAAGGTCACTCTATGCCTCTGACTCTGCCTCAACGTCAACCCCGCGCTAGCTCCACGACCTGGAGGGCAATTAAAAACCATAAAAGTGTGAGTGGACCAAAAAGAATAAAAGTTTCAAAAACCATTCATAAACAAACCAGGGTTTGACCCTCCGTTTTGAAAACATGCATGCAAAACTCAGTGTCTGAAAAACATTTATAAATCATATTATTTTCATCATAGAAACCGCAGCAACATAAACACAGTATAAGAATCGTTATAAAACATTAGCAGTAAAGCATAAGATACCCATATCATTATCCGATCAAACCTGCTGGATCTATCCGAGTCTTTAAACTCAATCCAGGCCTCAATATAATCCGAGTCTTTAAACTCCCGAGTCTTTAAACTCAACAGGCCTAAGGGGGAACATGTAATATCCGAGTCTTTAAACTCCCGAGTCTTTAAACTCAATCCGGGCCCGTCCCCCGTCAAACATAATCCGGGTCTTTAAAACCAATAATCAGATCCAGCAAATCCAATCCAAAACCATTTGAAAACCATTTCTAAATCCATATCCAAACCCGAATTCGAAATCACTGGTCTGAAGCCTTTCCGGCATCCAGAACCGTCATTCCGAACCCAAATCCGGAAATCTACTTTTCAACTTTAAAACCAAATTCCGCTTTCCGAAATCCGATTCTAAAACTTAAAAACCCGTGATCATCAAATCATGTCTCAAAATCCAGTTATACTCATTGAAAACCAATTATCGATTAAAATTCCAAAAGCATAGCATCAAAATCATACTCACAGCATTTCCCGAAAAAAAAACGTGCTGAAATGCATAATTTCTCAAAAAACGTGAAATTATGTAAAACAGTTATAGTATATTCAATAATCATGAAATCATAATGAAAACCATAAAACAAATAATTAAAAGCAGTTATGCATGCTCAGTTATAAGGAAGAAGTCCACTCACAGTTACCGGCACGTCACTCGCGTCCCGTACGTCTCATACGTTCCTCGATCTCCTCGGGACTTCCCGATCCTGTCACAAGTCACCAAAACTCGTCACTAACACGTCAACTAAGGTTTTCCTAATTTTCCCCAAATTTCCCAAATCCTAAACGTACTTTAAACGGAACCCTAACTCTTCGATCCCGTAGAACTAACCCGAGACGTCGTCCGATTGTCCCGAAACTTGTCCCAACAGATTTGTTACAACGTTTAGACCAAAAACTATGTTGGAAGGTTCCCCAGAACAGCCACCACGCGCCCTCAAGCGCCGCCCAAAGTGGTTGCGCGTGGGCCTCACGCGCCTACACAGTGGCACTGTTCATCGTCTTCCTCGCGCCCTCGACCGGTCTAAACCGGTCACGCAGACCCGGTTTTGGAAGTAAGAACGGTGAGCAAGACCCGTGAGGTTCAGAAGCCTAAAACCACCATCATTGGATTCAGCTCGTCAAAAATATTTGAACAAGCCTAGCTTTACCTCGAGATTTGCGCCAACACGCCAACACGCCACCACGCGCCGATGGTAATCTGACTACCTTCCCTACTCACCACCTACACACGTGACGTCACATGCAGATGTCACCTGTTGACGTCAACCTTAGCTGTGGTGGCACCTGACATTGTTGATGTGTCCCTGATAGCTGATGTGGCACCCCTTGACACCTACCACGTGGCACAATATGACAACCTAACACGTGGCACCGTTGACACCTGCCACGTGGCACCTTCTGGCACTGCCACCTGGCACCCACCACATGTCCATGTTGACGTTAGCATGATGTCATGGTGACATCATATGGTATTGTCAAATGGTGACGTCATCTGGTGATGTCATCATGATGTCGCTGATGTCGCCACCTCACCGGAGAAGACAGTCGGCGCTGTTGTGAGCCGTTGTTTGGTTTGGTTGAAAAGTTACCATTGAAGCCTAATTTTCAAACCTCAATATCTCTCTCGATTCTTTACCAAATGAGATGATCCATAAATGGAAATTGATCTATTCAGCGAGATGAATACAAATTTGAACCCAGAATTTAGAAATCATACCTGGTTTGCCCGTAATGTGGCCATGAAGTTCTAGCCACCTTCCCAACATCGCATCGCCATCCACAGCCACCCTCAAACTCCCAAACCACCACCGTTCAACTCGTCTGGTCATGAAGAATCCATTCCCACCATAAATTTTCTCCAATTTGACCGTGAAACGGATTGTCCTTGATTGGGGGTTATGGGGATCGAACAAGAAGAGAGAGAAGGAAGGGGAAGAAAATATCTAGCCAATAATGTGGGGAAGGAAAAAGTACCCTCATTTATACCCTAAAATTTCCAAAATTATCGTTATACCCTTCTTGTTTTAGACCCGTAAGTTCCGTTCCCGACCTCCGATTCATGCGTGCCGCTTGTCCACGAACTCGTAAACTCGAGACCTACGCAATGGTCAAAGGAAAACATCCAAAAACGTTTTCAATAAAAATATGGCCCAAGAACCCTTCCAAAACTAAGGGAAAAACCATCAAACTAAGGGCAAACCTGACAGGACCCACCCCGATTATCACCCCAATAACCGAGGTGAACCCTGCTCCCGTCTGATAGCCCAACATGAAAGACCGAAACAACCTCACGAAAACCACAAATTTCATTGCCAGACAAGGGAGAATTTAAAATCCAACGAGTCAACCGTTATACAGAGCATAGGACAAAACAAAATAAATGGTACTACACGCACAACAGAAAACGTAACGGAAAACACTCTGAGGCCACTCTATGCCTCTGACTCTGCCTCAACGTCAACCCCCGCGCTAGCTCCACGACCTCGAGGGCAATTAAAAACCAGAAAAGTGTGAGTGGACCAAAAAGAATAAAAGTTTCAAAAACCATTCATAAACAAACCAGGGTTTGGCCCTCCGTTTTGAAAACATGCATGCATAATTCAGTGTCTGAAAAACATTTATAAATCATATCATTTTCATCATAGAAACCGCAGCAACATAAACACAGTATAAGAATCGTTATAAAACATTAGCAGTAAAGCATAAGATACCCATATCATTATCCGATCAAACCTGCTGGATCTATCCGAGTCTTTAAACTCCCGAGTCTTTAAACTCAACCTAGGCCTCAATATAATCCGAGTCTTTAAACTCCCGAGTCTTTAAACTCAACAGGCCTACGGGGGAACATGTAATATCCGAGTCTTTTAACTCAATCCGGGCCCTTCCCCCGTCAAACATAATCCGGGTCTTTAAACCCAATAATTAGATCCAGCAAATCCAATCCAAAACCATTTGAAAACCATTTCTAAATCCATATCCAAACCCGAATCCGAAATCACTGGTCCGAAGCCTTTCCGGCATCCAGAACCGTCATTCCGAACCCTAATCCGGAAATCTACTTTTCAACTTTAAAACCAAATTCCGCTTTTCAAAATCCGATTCTAAAACTGAAAAACCCTTGATCATCAAATCATGTCTCAAAATTCAGTTATACTCATTGAAAACCAATTATCGATTAAAATTCCAAAAGCATAGCATCAAAATTATACTCACAGCATTCCCGAAAAAAAAAACGTGTTGAAATGCGTAATTTCTCGAAAAACACGAAATTATGTAAATCAGTTATAGCATATTCAATAATCATGAAATCATAATGAAAACCATAAAACAAATAATTAAAAGCAATTATGCATGCTCAGTTATAAGGAAGAAGTCCACTCACAGTTACCGGGCACATCACTCGCGTCCCGTACGTCTCGTACGTTCCTCGATATCCTCGGGACTTCCCGATCCTGTCACAAGTCACCAAAACTCGTCACTAACACGTCAACGAAGGTTTTCCTAATTTTCCCCAAATTTCTCGAATTCTAAACGTACTTTAAACGGAACCCTAACTCTTCGATCCCGTAGAACTAACCCGAGACGTCGTCCGATTGTCCCGAAACTTGCCCCAACAGATTCGTTACAACGTTTAGACCAAAAACTATGTTGGAAGGTTCCCTAGAACAGCCACCACGCGCCCTCACGCGCCGCCCAAAGTGGTTGCGCGTGGGCCTCACGTAACGACCCGTCCCGGAAATTAGGGTAAGATGGTGATTAGTGAAGGATTAGTAAGCTTAATCGGCGGTTAGTTGGTGACAATAGGGACGTTAGTCTAGAATGACGATTTTGCCACTAGTTTGGGCAAAAGGTTTACTTTTAGTTTGGTCGGTCAATTGGGTATTGACCGATGACCTGGACGTAGTTTAGGACGTCACGAATCCGTAGGCAGGTGGCACGCCCGATTCCGACATCCGAGGAGGAAGTTATGATGTTCGGAAGGTTGAGGGCATAACCGTAATTTGGCTAAATTAGGGGGAAAAGTTGACTTTTTCGTATGATCGGGTTTTGACACGTTGACCTTGGACCGTTAGATAGATCTTGTCGTCCTGAGTTCGATGACAGGCGGCACGTATTCATCGGACTTACGATGTGTGAGTTACAGGTCTAGAAAGGCAGTGGTAAAATCGTAAATTTGACTTAAAAGGAAGGGCATTTTGGTCTTTGTGCTTTGGGCCTGGTGCAACAGATTGGGACAAGTGGATGGCTGGGATTGAGCCACTTGTGGAAAGGCTGAGGGGATGGTGACATGTGTAGGAGATCTGGTTGGTTCTAATGAGTACACGGTCCAATTATTTGGGGTGTAACCATGTGTGCTGTGTGTGTGTACGAAGAACAGAAAATAGAGGGGGAGATTGAGAGAAAATTGGACGGTGGCCGGGAGTGTTGGTGTGATCTGGTGAGTGAGGAGTGACTCAGAGAGTGAGAGGGAGACAGTGAGGAGGTTTGGAGGTGTGGTGGTTGTGTGTGGGTGAGAGGTGAGCCACGGGAAACCAGGGGGAAAACAGAGAACAGATAGGAGTTTTGGGTGGTGGTGTTTCCGTGTTCGATCAATCGAGGCCGATGGAGGTGTCTAGAGGCTGGAGGTGGACTGGAGGAGTCGTGTCCTTACGACTGAGCTCACGGCGGCGGTCGACGACAGGTAATTCCTTCTCCCTGTGTAAGTGCTCTGTTTTGTCGTGATTTTTAAATCGAAAGTCGTGGACTTAGGGAGTGAGTCAAGGGACTTGGTGAGTTGGGTGAGTATTAGTGAGGTCTTAGGAAGCTCTGGGTGTCGAAGCCGTGACGGGGGGTTACTTGGGTGGACGGATCGTGAAACAGGGGACTGGTTTGGGTTTTTCTTCGAGCTTGAGTCGATGAGTTTTAGGTCGTGTCGAGGTGTTTGGAATAAGGGAAAGGGTAGCTTAGGTCTGGACGATGAAGCTGGTGAAGAGAGGAGCCGTTTTGGTGCAGGGACGGTGGAAAACCGGTCACGCCGGTTCGAGTTGCAATGACTATTTCGAACCGGGTCGACTAGAGGTTGCTGGTGACACTGTAGCTGGCGCGTGAGGGCCACGCGCAGCCACTTTGGGCGGCGCGTGGGGGCGCGTGCTGCAGCGATTGGGAAAATGGTCAACATTGGTTTTTGGTTTAGGTGTTGTGACGAGTCTAATGTAATTGGTTTCGGGTTGTTCGGACGTCGATTCAATATAGTTCCGCGAGGGTGAAGGTTTAGGGTTTAGGTTCGTTACGTTTAGGATCCGGGGATTTTTGGGGAAACTTAGGTGGACCTTCGTAGACGTGTTAGTGACGTACTTTGGTGACTTGTGACAGGATCGGGGTTGCCCGAGGAAGCTAAGGAATGTACGAGACGTTCGGGACGTGATTGAGGGCTCGGTACTGTGAGTGGACCCTTTTCTTAAACTCGAGCATGCATAACTATTTTTCTATACTTTTTTTTATGGTTTTATAGGTGATTTCATGAGTATGCTATGTTGGTTTTACATAATTGCACGGTTTTCAGGAATTAACGTAATTGGCACATTTTACGAGAAAGGTTGATTTCTGAGAATAAAGTTATGGTTTCGGGATTTCAAATGATAACTGGTTTTGAATGCTTATAAAGGGATTTTGGAATATGATTTTGATGATCAAGGTTTTCGGTTTTAGAATCGGATTTTGGAAAGCGGAATTTGGTTTTAAAGTTGAAAAGTGGATTTCTGGATTTGGGTTCGGAATGATGGTTCTGGATGCCGGAAGGGCATCAGACCAGTGATTTCAGATTCGGGTTTGGAGATGGATTTCGAATGGTTTTTTTAAAAATGGTTTTGGATTGGATTTGCTGGATCTGGTTATTGGGTTTAAAGACCCGGATTATATTTGACGGGGGACTGGCCCGACTTGGGTTTAAAGACCCGGATTGAGTTTAAAGACTCGGATATATTGACATTTCCCCCGTAGGCCTGTTGATTTTAAAGACTCGGGAGTTTAAAGACTCGGATATTATTGAGGCTTGGATTGAGTTTAAAGACTCGGGAGTTTAAAGACTCGGATAGGTCCAGCAGGTTTGATCGGATAAGGATGATTTGGTATTCTTGTTTTATGATACGGTTTTATGACGCTAATAATATGATTTTTATAACTGTTTTTTATAGTGTTTCTGTAAATGTTTTTATGATGATCTTTACGTGATTGATGACTATTTTTAGTAACAAGGTTGTGCATGTGATTTCAAAACGGAAGGCTAAAACTCTGGTTTTATTATGAAATGGTTTTCGGAAATTCTTTTCTTATTTATGGTCCACTCACACCTTCTGTTTTAATTGCCCTCTAGGCCGTGGAGCTAGAGCGGGGTTTCGGCGTCGAGGCAGCGTCTGAGGCATAGAAGTCACGAGCGCGATCTCGGAGTGTTTTAAATTTTCCGTGTGCGTGTATCTAGTTATCGGTTTTCTTTCTTCCGTATTAGTACTATGCTCTGTAAACCTTTGACTTCGGAATGTTTTGTATAGTTTCTCGTGCGTCTGACTGTGTTCTTTGGTGGTTTAGAGTAAGTTTAATTTTGTGTGTCGGGGTGTCAGACGGGAGCAGGATTTAACTCGGTTTTCGGGGTGAAACCGGGGTGGGTCCTGACACCTCACTCGCCTGCACAGTGACATTGTTCATCGTCTTCGTCGAGCCCCGACCGGTCTGAACCGGTCATGCAGACCCGGTCTTGGAAGTAAGAACGGTGAGCAAGACCTGTGAGCTTGAGAAGCAAGATCGGTGAGCAAGATCCGTGAGCTTGGAAAGGTAAGATCGGTGAACGATCCCACATCACTCGGGGAGGGAAAGGTGAAGTACCTTATATTTGTGGACACGTATCTATCTAACACAAGGTCTTTTGGGAGCTCAGTGGCTTTGGGGGGGATTGGAACCCCAAAGTTAAGCGAGTTGAGGCTGGTGCAATCCCATGAATGGTGACCTACTAGGAAGTTGCACGTGAGCTCCCGAAAACAAAAGCGTGAGGGCTGGGCCCAAAGCGAACAATATTGTGTTAGATGGGTCGGGTCGTGACAAAACCCATCTTTTCCCTTAAAATTTCTCGAAAATGACCCTAATTTTTTGGCCCGAGTCGTTATAGTCTACCCTCTTGAAGGAAATTTTATCTCTGAAATTTACCTACGCATGTCAAAAGTTAACCACCTGCAGTACCGCGGGTGCCTCTATGTCACTACCGACACACTCTCAGACTATGCACCAACCTGGACGATATTAGGGTTCATTCTGAGTGGAAAAAGCCGTTATCAAACCATGCATGCATAAAACCATTCACAAATATCTGAATTTTAAAACAAAATCACCATATATCTTGGGATCCACGAAAAACCATGCAACGCATAAAAAATACTCATGGCCTTTAGTTCCCTGAAATCCCCGGTTATAACATCATTTGAAATATTATATCCTAGACAACAATGTCATGAATCAAATTCCGACCAATCCTCAAATCCTCTAAGTTGTGGCTCACAATCTAAGCCAACCGACTAGGATGCATCCCACAACCTGTAGCCCGCAGCAAAAGCCACTAGCTGGGAATCTTTGTACTACGTACAAACGGTTCCCCAAAGCTGGTGGAGACGGAATCCATGACGCCAGTCTGGAAAAGTACAATACCTCGTTAATATGCATAGAAAACCCAAGAACTGGTGGAGACACACTACATAATACCCGTCTGGGAAATACTACCCCTAGGAACTGGTAGAGACACACTCTATAAACTTTTTCCGGAAAATAATGCCCCCCAGGAGCTGGCGGAGACACACTCCGTAATTCAAGTCTGGGAAATACTACCCCCAGGAACTGGCAGAGACACACTCCATAACCCCTGTCCGGAAAATAATGCCCCTCTAGGAGCTGGCGGAGACACACTCCGTAACTCTAGTTTGGGAAATACTGCCTACCAAGAGCGGGCGGAGTCATAATATGTAACCCCAGTCTAGGAAATAAAATCACAAGTCCCCTCAAGGATGATCAACGGTGAAACAAAATTAAAAGAAGAAAGCCAAAATAGTGCTGTAAATATAATCTTGATGTTCAAACATGTAAACCCGGGCTTGAGACCAAAACGATATTTCCACCAAAATCCATAAAAACTGGTGTCTAGTAAAACACTTTCCCATGAAAAATTATTCCAATTCCCGAAATCATTACATAAAAATAATCATCCCGAATAATTTTTCGAAAACCAAGTAAATCACAACTAGTCAAATTATTTATGAACGCAAAATCTGTCATAAACCATGGTCCAATCACCGTACACCACATGCCGAGCTGCCCTAACCAATGGAATTCTTGAACCAACATTACCTGGTTCACTCTAATACCAAACAGATAAGACCCACCACAAAAAATTTCTTGGAAGTTGTATCCAATCCTGCTCTCGTTTAACACCCTAGGAAGAAGTTCCAAAAGTATCTTAGGTACTGACTCCTAACACCGATTGTAACAGCCCATCCCGGAAATCTAGATTAGATTAATAGTTAATGATAGATTAGTGGAATTAATCGGTGATTAGTTGGATACTTTCAGATGGACGGTGCAAAATGACGATTTTGCCCCTAGAATGGGTAAAATGTTGACTTTTCGTTCGGCGTGGTCAAATGGACTTTGACCGATGACAGTGACGTAGTTATGGACGTCACGAGTTCATAGACAGGTGGCACGTCCGATTCCGACATCCGAGGAGGAAGTTATGACGTTCGGAAATTTGAGGGTATTTTAGCAATTTTGTCGAAAAGGGGCAAAGGTTGAATTTTTGGACGACAAGGAATTTCCACATATTTCGAGGACCATTAGATAGGTCTTGAGGCCCTGAATACAACGACAGGCGGCATGCGTCATTTGAACTTCGGATGAATCGAGTTTGGGTCTAGGAACATGAGGAGCAAAATGGTAATTTTGGAAGGCAGGGGTAAAATGGTCTTTTGCTGTCTAGGGATCTGTGCCCAGCAGGATGAGGACATCTGTCCCGACTATAGTGGATATTTGCACCAGATAATGGGAGATTTGAACACGTGGAGAGGTTCTGGTTGGTTCCAGCCTTTTCTCACATGTTTGATCGATTACCGTAAAACAGGGCAGAGTGAAATCGTGCATTTTGGGTTCAGTTATGTGAGCTCATTGTTGGTGATAGGTGTTTGAGTGAAAACCAGAGAGATTAGAGGGGAAGAACGAAGAAGAAAGGAGAAGACAGTGAGGAGAAAATGGAGAAAACAGACAGGGTTACACGGGTTGCTGGAAAACAGAGAGTGTGTGTGTGCAGTGGGTAACCCTGGACCCAGATTCTTACCAAACTCACGATTTACATTGCTGGTCGGGGAAGTGTGTGGCTGAGGAGGTGATTGAGGATGGTGGTACCACCGTGGAGGGCCGTCCACGACGGTGGCCATGGAAACAAAACAGAGACATGTACACCGTGAGGAACAAGTGAACTATTCTCCCTTCAAACGTGATCATTTGCTCATGATCTCTGAATATAAAAGTGAGAGGAAGTGGAGAGAAGGTCAGTGGTGGCCACGATAGAGGACGACGGTGGAGATAAGGTTAATTATCCCGTGAAATGTTCTTAGAATTCGAAAATGGTAAATCACGAATTCGTGGCCATTGATGCTTTTTAATGTTTGGAAATGAACTCTGGAGGTCAAAGGAGTCAAGAAGAACTAGAAACAAGCTCAGAGGTGGCCTGTGGTGGCCAGAACCAGAGAATGAAGGTTCGCCGTTTGATCAAAGGTTTGCCAGGTAATCTCTCAACACAAACCTCGTGTTTTTCAATAGCTAGATCAATTGGTTAGGTTAAGACGAAACTATAGGGACAAATAGGATTGGAAAAGATGGAAAAATGAGAGAGAACCGTGACCGCCAGTTCGGTTGGACCGAACCGGTTCGAACCAGGTGAACCGGGTTCACCAGAGGTTGACGATGACACTATTCATGTGCAGAAGGTTCCAGACATGCGTGGGAGCACGTGAAAGGTAGTTTGGGGAATCTTCCAACATTACTTTTAAAGTATTCGATGTAACGAACATTTTAAGACTGGTTTCGCGTCAATCAGACATCGTCTCGATATGTTCCGGGATGTTCGAAGGTTTTAGGGCTCGGTTAAAAATAGTTATAAATTCGGGAAAATTACGGGGCTTATGTATGATCATTGTGAAGTAGTTAGTGACCTTATTATGGGATTTTGACAGGTTCGGGAAAGCCGGTGATAGCGGTTAGCAGGGGACGGCATAAGTGCGCGCGTATCGAGGCAGCGGCGTAATGGTCTGTGAGTGGACTTTTCTTTCTAACTTATGATGCATGCATATATGTTTTTATATGTTTTCTATACGTGATTTCCATGATTTGATTATGATCTTGAAGATTTACGACTCGTATTTCGATAAATTGACGTATCTGCACGTTTTACGATATTTCGATTGATCTTGTGATTTGATCATAGTTTTAATGATTTGACTTCGGGATTTGAAATATGATTTGATTTCATAATTTGCGATGGATTTCGGAAAAGTGATTTCGGGCTTGGAGCCCAGTTCATGTGATTTCGGAAATGAGATTACGGTTTTGGAACTGGATTTCGGAAAAGATGTTCGGATTTGGTTTTGAAACTTGGAAAGGAAATCTGGATTTGGGTTCCGGATGATGGTTCCGGATGCTAGCTTACGGAATCATTGTTGCTAATTCGGATAAGGATTTTCTATGGTTTTCACTGTTGATCGAAAAATGGTTTTGGGTTTAAAGACCCGGAAAGAAAAAAAAAGAAAAAAACTGCTGGATCTGGTTTTGAGTTTAAAGACTCGGTTGATTGACGGGGAGAGGGCCTGATAGGACGTTAAATAAGCATTATTTTATATTATTTTATACCCTTTATACTTGACTTTTAATATTAAAATATTAAATAAATTGATAAAATAAATTATTTTGTGATTTTTATGTTTAGAAAAATAAAGGTTGTAATTTGGAGCATTTTGGCGAAAGAATCGTTTCGATCAGAATTATAACGAATAAAATATGGACGAAATTCGATGGAATAATTAATTTAGTTTTAAATTAATTAATTAATTGTTCCTGTGCAGCCCAACCCATTTCTAAAAAGATCCAAGCCCGCCAGCCGTGCAGCCCAGCTGTCCAGCCCAGGCGTCGCAGCCCAGGCCCGTGCAGCCCAGCTGTCCAGCCCAGGCGTCGCAGCCCAGGCCCGTGCGGCCCAGCTCGCTCCAGGCCCAATTCCGCAACAGCAGCTTCATCGCAGTCCACTGCAGCTTGCCGCCGAGCGCCAAGACTCTTCTTCGGCGCGCGCGCGCCGAATTCCTCAAAACAGCTTCAGCGCCATCCCAGCCGAGCTGCAGCTCATCATTTCAGCAGGCAGCCACCGAATTTTCTTCCCTATTTTCCAGCAGATCCCATTTAGTTTCCAGCCACCTTCCAACAACTTTCCAACCCAATTTTACAACTTTACAACTCAAACCACCTCTAAACATCATCACAAATCTTTATTACTCATCATTCCATTATTCCATTTTTTTTATTGTATTTTTATATTATTTTTGGTAGCTTTCTCCACCTATAAATAGGAGTTGATTTCACTTGTTGAAATCACTTCCAAGTAGCACAAAATTGAGCTTCTTTTAGGAGAAATCTTGGCAAAATAGTTCCAATACAATTTTGAGAGTTCAAGTCCGAATTTCCTTGTTTAATCTTCTTCCATCTTCATAAGGTTCCAGCCGCTGTTCGGTGTTCCTTGTGAAAAACAATCCATTGTTCTCATCCAATCTGAAAAGTGTAACATTTGCTCTCCATTCTCTTAAACTCTTTTATTTGTTATTGGTTCTAATTATAATGCAATATATGTATTGGTTTCTCCTTCCTATCTTTTGTGAAAAATTGAGTATAATCTCCATGTGTTTTTACTTTCTAAAAATCATTTACTTCTTACATTTTAGAGCTTAAACTTCATTTCGAAAACTAAATGTTGATCCGCTGTTCGGGGCATTTAGAGTAGATTTTGGAGAGATTTAATGTATGACCGCTGTTCGGACGCATTAAATCACAAACTTAAGGTAAATTATATTATAAGTAAAAATCCGCTGTTCGGTTGCATTTTATAATATGAATAATGTATGAAGAAATATGAGTTTGTGAAGGTATAATTTCGTGATTAATTCAAATTTTTGCAATTGTAGTATGTTGTTGAAGTTTGTGTTTACGGGAAGTCAACTTTGTGCATAAGTTAGAATAGAAATAGAATGAGTTTATCTATGCTTTTACTTATTTACATAATTACAAACCTCTCTTCAAAACCCCCCTTGTTTATTCTTTATTCTTTTATTCTTTATTCTTTTATTCTTTGATGCTTTTTATTCTTTCATTCCTTTATTATTTAATTTATTGATTCTTTGATTAATTAATAATTCCTTTATTCTTTGATTAACTAAGTCCTTTATTCTTCTATTATTTCATTCTTTAATTCGTTAATTTATTAATTCTTTGTAATTCATTAATTTATTATTATCTTGTTCATCTATTCTTTACTTTATTAATTCTTTGATTGTTTAATTTCTTTTATTATTTAATTCTCTAATTCATTATTCTTTTATTCATAATCCACTAACATATTATTAATGTTCCCTAATTTCCCCGGTTAAGAACGATCCCTATTTATCAATACTACATCTACACAAAAAGGGTTTAAATTGCATAACACTCGAATTACATGTTTAATTTAATGCGTAGTTTGAGCGTAGTCAATTTTTGGCGCCGTTGCCGGGGAAATTGAAAATCATTTTAATTTGTTAGTGTATGTATATAAATTGTGCATATTATACTTGTTTATAAATTTTATTTTTGTTAATATTATATTTGTTTATAACATTTACTTACTTGTTTATATTTTATTTATCCATCTTATTATTGTTCTTATTATGTTTGTTTTATAATGCTCATACTTTACTTTTTTCTTAATTTCTAATTTATACTTGTTCATAAATGTTAATAATTTTTTTTTTTTTTTATATATATTTGTTCATAATAAATTTGATACTTGTTCATAAATGCATATTTTATATGTTCACTTTTCTTTACTTTTATTTTATATGTTCATATATGCATATTTTATATATTCACACTTTTTTCTTTATTCCCTTAACTTTAATTATATTACATTAACTTTATTCCATTAACTTTCTTTTAATTTTATTACATAACCTTTATGTTCCACTAACTTTATGTTTACACTTATTTTATTTTTATGTAATCAATTATTTGTTTATGTCTTGTTAAACTTTAAATCTGAAATGAAAAAAAGAAAATTCGGAATAAATAAAAAAAAAATTTAAAAAAATTTAAAAAAAAAATTTAAAAAAAAAAATTAAAAAAAAAAATTAAAAAAAAAAAATTTCCTATTAATTGTTTTAGAGTTGCATGAATCTCTTAGTCCCTTTTTTCTTCAAAATCTTACTTTCGGGAACAGGTAGTGCCCCTCTTATTTACTTTCTCCTTAACCCTTCATGATGTGTGGATTTTCATCACCACATACCATAGACTCGAATCTATGGACATGAGGTTGGGGCAGAGTTTTGTAAACACTAGGGTTTGGTAATTCTCTACGTCATCATTTGGATTAATTATGGTGTCCTAGGAGAGTTATGACTTGGTGACAAGTTTTGGATTAAGAAAAGGGAACACCAATGGAGTATATGCCAAGCTAGCCTCGGGGTGCTCTTAAAATTATCCCTTGCTTCTCGCGTTACATCTATCTCAACTGGCCATGATTAATGTTGAATGGTGGAATGGTGGTTATCAGTACGCGCAGGCCGTACGCCCAGGAAAGTACTATGAGAAAGCGGAAGGGGGAAAGTTATTCATGACACTCTAAAACTCTACTTATTGCATTATTAGTTTGCATTTGAAACTTGGTGTATTTTCTTTCCATTAACGTAACTTTTTGGTAATTCTGGTTTTCTATTTATGAGCTATTTTATGCAAATCTCTACTATCTTACACTTATTATCTTTTCTTGTGTATACTTGCCTTCTAACTTAGAGTTTTGTTTTCATAGAGGTACGAACTTATGAATGCGTGCTCATCAATCTAAGCTTGATCGGCTGAGAAGACAAACTTGGACATCTCACCAAGCAACGCCACATTCAGAGACGCACTTAAGCAAACCAGTTCGTTCGAACCTCCATCCCCAATATTCGGTGAGTCCAAAAGCGAGAAGAGTAATTCAGAAGAAGAACAGATTTTCGGAACACCGATAACCATGGCACGAAACCTGAGTATCCGGGAGCAGACATGTGCAAACACAAATGGCAGCTACAGACTTCTGCATCCAGTATCCCGAGCCTCGAACCAACAAGAAAGATATTGAGCTTAAAGAGTGGAGTTCTTCATCAACTACCCAAGTTCCGTGGAATCAGAAATGAAGATCCACACAAACACTTAACGGAGTTCCAATTCATCATTAGTAGTATGTGTCCGATGATGCGGGACTTGGAAATCATGAAGCTGAAAGCTTTCCCATTGTCCTTGGAAGAAAGAGCACGAGTTATGGCTTTTTAAGTCTCCCACCCCAATCATATTTGACTCTTGGGAGAAGTTGGTTTCAGGAGTTTCTTCTTACCAAGTACTTCCCTGCCTCAAAGATTACGGTCTTAAGAAAAGAGATCACTGGAATCAAGCAGAAAGAACATGATGAGAATTTCAGCCAGTACTATGAGAGGTTTAAGGAACTTTGTGCTTCATGCCCCTACTCACGGGATCACAGAAGGCTATCTTTTAACCTACTTTTATGAAGGACTCAAAGGTTGGGGATAGAGGACTGCTCGATGCTGCAGCTAATGGAAGTTTCTTAGCTCGGAGCCTAGTAGATGGTCGTGCACTACTTGAAAGCCGTGCACTCAATGATGCACAATACGAAGGTGCCGATCCCATTTCTAGAAAGGTACATGAGGTAAGTTCCCATGCTATAAATGATTCAAAGTTAGATAAAATCACCTCTATGCTTTTCGAATATGCTTGAGCTAAAGAAAACAGGTAGCTCCAGTTTGTTCCATATGCTCTCAAGGCCATCTTGAGGAACAATGTCCCTACACTGCAAGGGAAGAAGACTCCGGAACTGAAATGGCACACGCCATTGGAGGCTATCAAGGGAGGGCCAAGGACCCAAGGTTACAGTTGGAGAGATCCGAACAATGTCCTAAACCCCTCAGCAACATGTCGACCGGGCCAAACCGTGTCCCAGACCAGTTCCCAAGGCCCACATGGCAACCAAGGCCCACATGGCAACCAAGGCCTCCGGTCCCATTTTCTAACTTTTCTCATAATCATGCAAATAATCATACTTCCTCATCTTCTAATCCTGATTATGATAAAATGCTGGCTGCTCTTTCCCAAGGGCAGCAAACACTAATGGCGTCAACTCAGGCTCTTGTCACAGGTCAGCAAAATCAACAAAAAGACATCGCTGATCTCAAGGACCAAATGGGCAAAGTCGTGGACTTCATGGGTAAGATCCAAGCTAGCGGGGTGCTTCCACCTCAACCTACGCCCAACCCAAATGTAAGACCTGAAGCCAATGCAATCACCACTCGAAGTGGTAAAGTGCTCGGAGAAATAGAACCAGATCCAGCCGTTTCTGAGGCTGAAAAGCACAAGGTGGCAACTAAGACCACCACGACACAACCGCCAGTTCAACCTACCCACACACAAGGTAATAACCCAATCCCTTCAAGTTCGGTTGTTACTAATTCCCCGTTTGTGCATGCACCATTTCCAAGTAGGCTTGCCAAATCTAAGAAGAATGAATCCGATGAGGAAATCTTGGAGATCTTCAAAAGGGTGCAAATCAACATGCCCTTGATCGAGTGCATCAAACAAGTGCCGAAATACGCAAAATTTCTGAAAGAGTTATGCACTCCAAGGCGCCAGACGAGGGAGAAGGAGGTTGTGATGGTGAGTGAAACAGTTTCTGCTGTAATCCAGCGTCGGCTACCCCCAAAGTTGAAGGATCCAGGGAGTTTTTCTGTTCCCTGCGTGATTGGTAACAAGTCATTTGATAAAGTCATGCTAGACTTAGGAGCATCCATTAATGTTATGCCATATTCACTATATGTTGCCCTAGGTCTAGGTAAATTACAGCATGACGATATTATCATTCAGTTAGCCGATCGCTCTAATGTGTATCCTAAGGGATACGTCGAAGATGTTCTTGTGCAGGTTAACCAACTCATCTTCCCAGCTGACTTTTATGTCCTAGACATGGAGGATTCCCCTACGAATCAAGCTCCACTAATGCTGTTGGGAAGACCATTCATGAGAACTGCCAAGACAAAGATTGATGTGTTCAATGGAACATTAACTATGGAAGTAGACGGAGAGGAGATTGGCTTCAACATTTTTGATGCCATGAGGTACCCTAGTTCCGCAACTCATACTACTTTTTCTGTTGACGTGTGCACTTCTCTCGCAGAGAAACATTTTGATTCAATTCGAGAAGACACACTCAACATGATAATCCAGAAAGGAGTTGGCCTAACGCAATCAGGGGACGCCTTGGTTGAGGATACGGATTACGAACTAGAACCTCGAATTTGGGATGAAGTCATGACCCTAAATGAGACCCCCAGAATGGTGAATCATCAGGTACCCTCGTCATTCCCAATTAGTACTAATGCCACTCCTCCTTCAGTGATTCAGGCCCCAGTTCTTGAGCTCAAAGTTTTGCCTGACCACCTGAAGTATGCCTATCTTGGCTCGGACGACACTCTGCCCGTCATAGTGTCTTCTGCACTAACCGAGTCACAGGAAGATAGACTGGTACAGGTCTTGACAAAGTACAAGACAGCCATTGGATGGACTCTGTCAGATATCAAGGGAATCAGCCCTACAACCTGTGTGCATCGAATCTTACTAGAAGATGATGCAAAGCCCTCTCGCGAAGCCCAACGTCGCCTCCATCCTCCGATGATGGAAGTTGTGAAACAAGAGGTCATCAAACTCTTGGACTGTGGTGTCATCTACCCAATTTCAGACAGTAAATGGGTCTCACCAGTCCAAGTAGTCCCAAAGAAAAGTGGAGTCACAGTTGTTGCGAACAGTGAAGGAGAGCTAGTGCCCCAGCGAACAGTGACCGGATACAGAGTCTGCATCGACTATCGACGCCTGAACAAAGCAACTAGGAAGGATCACTTCCCTTTACCCTTCATTGATCAAATGCTTGAAAGGTTAGCAGGTCACTCCTATTATTGCTTTCTTGATGGTTATTCCGGGTACAATCAAATCTGTATCGCTCAAAATGACCAAGATAAAACGACTTTCACTTGTCCTTTTGGCACTTTTGCCTACCGAAGAATGCCTTTCGGTTTATGTAACGCCCCAGGTACTTTCCAAAGATGCATGCTTTCTATTTTCTCTGAATACGTCGAAAAAATAATTGAAGTATTTATGGACGATTTTAGTGTCTTTGGGGATAGTTTTGATGCATGCTTAGAACACTTAGCACTTATTTTACAAAGGTGTGTCGAAACTAATCTGGTACTTAACTGGGAGAAATGCCATTTCATGGTTAGACAAGGGATAGTCTTGGGCCATATTGTCTCTGAAAGAGGAATTGAAGTCGATAAATCTAAAGTTGATACTGTGCGCCACTTACCCTCTCCCACTTCGGTGAGAGGAATCCGTTCATTTCTTGGTCACGCAGGATTTTTACAGAAGATTTATCCAAGACTTCTCCCACATTGCAAGGCCCTTGTGCCGACTGCTTCAGAAAGAGACACCCTTCGTCTTTGATGCAGACTGTCAGGAAGCTTTTGAGAAGCTTAAAAATCTCTTAAACCACTGCCCCCATTCTTTGTGCCCCTGATTGGTCCTTACCCTTTGAACTAATGTGCGATGCCTCTGATTATGCAGTTGGAGCCGTACTCGGACAAAGGCGGGATAAGAAGCCCTACGCCATCTACTATGCATCCAGAACCTTAAATGATGCCCAGATGAACTACACCACTACAGAAAAGGAGTTGCTTGCTGTTGTATTTGCTTTAGATAAATTTCGTTCTTATCTACTTCGAACTAAAGTCATTATTTACACTGATCATGCAGCACTGAAGTATCTCCTAGCCAAGAAGGAAGCGAAACCAAGACTGATCCGATGGATTCTTCTTCTTCAAGAGTTTGACATCGAGATTAAAGATAAGAAAGGCGTAGAGAACGTGGTGGCGGATCATTTGAGTCGCATTGCACATGAGCGAGATCCTGTGGCGATTCAAGAGATGTTTCCAGATGAACAACTCTTCAGAATCGAGGGAGGTACTTCTTGGGTATGCTGATATTGTCAATTATTTAGTCACCAAGCAGTTGCTCACCACCCTCTCCCGTGCACAAAAAAGATAAACTTAAGAAGCATGCTAGGCACTATATTTGGGATGAACCTTATTTGTGGAAACACTGTGCAGATTTATTGATTAGGAGATGTGTCCCTGATATTGAACATAGGTCAGTCCTAGAGTTCTGCCATAGCCATGCTTGTGGAGGCCACTTTGGATCTAGAAAAACTGCACTCAAAATCTTAGAATCTGGACTATATTGGCCCACACTTTTTAAAGATGCACATTCATTTTGCTTAGCCTGTGATAAATGTCAGAGATCAGGAAACTTAGGACGCAGGGATGAAATGCATGGGTCCGTTTCCTCAATCTAATGGCTATCTCTATATCTTACTTGCCGTTGATTATGTATCAAAATGGGGTGGAAGCTAAGGCCACCAGGACTAATGACTCTAAAACTGTTGCAGAATTCCTCAGAACTAACATTCTTTCCAGGTTTGGGATCCCGCGGGTCCTAATAAGTGATGGAGGAAGTCATTTCTGCAACAAGACCATTGAAGCTTTACTGAAACGGTATGGTGTCACTCATCGAGTATCTACACCTTACCATCCTCAAACGAGTGGAATGGCGGAAGTCAGTAATAGAGAGATCAAGAAGATACTAGAGCGAACTGTGGGTCCTAATCGAAAGGATTGGAGCCAACGGTTGGATGATGCACTTTGGGCATACAGGACGGCCTACAAAACACCTATAGGAATGTCTCCCTATAGGTTGGTGTACGGAAAAGCATGTCACCTTCCGGTGGAACTAGAGCATAAAGCATGGTGGGCCGTCAAAACGTTCAACATCAAGCTAGATGACGCCGGTCTGCATCGGAAGCTCCAGCTGAGTGAGCTTGAGGAAATAAGAAATGATGCATTTGAAAGCACTCTGATCTACAAGGAAAAGGCAAAGGCATTTCATGACAAACAGATCAGGAGTAAAGCATTTGGCATTGGCCAGAAAGTTTTGCTTTTCAACTCTCGGCTCAGACTCTTTCCTGGTAAGTTATGTTCTAGATGGGTAGGACCTTTTGTTATCACTAATATTTTTGCCCATGGAGCCATACAGATAAAACACGTTGGAACTGGAAAAGAGTTCAAGGTCAATGGCCATAGATTGAAGCCTTATATCGAGGCAATTGGCGAACACGATGTGGAGTCAGAAAGAGTGCTACGACGTCCCATCAGATGAACTAAATTTGGTCTAGGCTGGATGGACGTTAAACTTCAAGCGCTTGTTGGGAGGCAACCCAATGTGTTCGCGAGTGTGAAGGAGTCATCAACACAGATTTGCTTTCTTTCAACCCTTCACTCTCTTTTATGTTTTTCTTTCTTATTTCATTTTCTTAAATCATCTTCCTTACTTTGATTCTATGTTTAAATTACTTCGTATTTTCCTACATTGAGGACAATGTAGAATTTAAGTGTGGGGGAATGGTTTACAAATTTATTTGTGTTAATTTTCAATTGTTTCTTTCTTATTTGTGTTAATTTTCAATTGTTTTATTTCTTTCTCCTAAAAAAAAAAAAAAAAATTGAGTCTTTTTGTTTTAACGTAGCGTTTTTACGAGTCATCAAGTTGCCCTTTAACTTGTCAATGATATAAGTGAATGGAAATGATTATGTTATGGCCATAAAGATAATCACTACAACTTGAATTTGTTTGTTAATATTTTGTAATTAAGTGTTATAACTTAAAGATAATGCATGTAAATTGGTACATAAATAAGCATGATATGATAAGTATGAATCATTTGAACCTTATGTGAGCTTTAGAACTTATATACATCTTTGATGAGTGATTCATAAGTTCTTTGTTTAAATTGATATACATATGCCTCATAACTGCTTGCCATAGCTTTTAATGAACTCTAGAGCACTAGAACTTATTCTATGTGATTTTCAAAGCTTTTAAGTCAATAAATTCTCTGATTTTGGAAATGATTAAGGCATTAGGGTTAACACCACAACTTCAAAACATCCATGTTCCCTATTTTGTGCGCACAAGTTGCGACCCCCCTTAGTTTTACCCCTTTTGAGCCCACATTAAGCCTTTCTTTCCTCACCATGATTATCTAAACACTTGAGCTTAGTATAGACATCTTTTACCTTTGTTCCAAGGACTCGGTTGAAGACATAATGATTATGTAAAGAGAAAATGATGATATTGAAAGACTTTTATGTGTATTTTGTGGATTTACTTACTCAAACATTGTTGTATTTTTGACACATGTTATTACCTTGATATATGAGGAAAAAAAAATGAAAAAAAAAAAAATCGAAAAAAAAAGAGAAGAAAAAAAAAAAGAAAGAAAGATATATTTATCAAGGTAATAAGGTTTGATTATGAATGTTTGAGTTAAGTCCTTTACATTTGTAAATCCGGCACAAAGAATGAATTCGAGGCCCAACAATATGAAATTAGGCCTATGTTCGAAGGGATGGATTACTGACATCATTGCACTAAGGTTGGGAAGTTATGATACGTTTTGGGAGTCTATTGAGTCTTGGAACGAATTGAGCACCACTTGTCCTATATTCTCCTTGCCTCTAAACTTAGCCCCATTACAACCTTTATAAAGACCTTATGATCCTTAAGATGGTAAATTTTGATTAGTTGAGTCAATCACTTGAGTAAGCTTATGGTTTTGGTTCATTTGTGCAAGTATGTTTTGTTTTTATCTTGAGGTGTTTGTTTGAAATTTTGCAAAAGTACTTCATTTCGATTATGTGAGTATTTCTCACATACTTTGAGTGCAAACACAAACCCTCACAAATTGAGTGAATTTATGAGTGCATATCCTTGTGAGTTGATTCATACTTGTCTTATTCGTGCAGAACTCCATTTCACCATATTTACTCATTATCTTACTTGTTGAACATTTTGTTACCATATATTAACTTTTGAATTCCATTTGCTTAAATGTTTTAAGTGAAAATCTTTTATACCATGATTATAACAATGAAATTTGAGACAAATGGTTAAGGGTCTACTTGTTTTGAATTCGTAGTTTGATTTTAGTATTTGCTAGGGACTAGCAAAGTTTAAGTGTGGGGGTATTTGATAGGACGTTAAATAAGCATTATTTTATATTATTTTATACCCTTTATACTTGACTTTTAATATTAAAATATTAAATAAATTGATAAAATAAATTATTTTGTGATTTTTATGTTTAGAAAAATAAAGGTTGTAATTTGGAGCATTTTGGCGAAAGAATCGTTTCGATCAGAATTATAACGAATAAAATATGGACGAAATTCGGTGGAATAATTAATTTAGTTTTAAATTAATTAATTAATTGTTCCTGTGCAGCCCAACCCATTTCTAAAAAGATCCAAGCCCGCCAGCCGTGCAGCCCAGCTGTCCAGCCCAGGCGTCGCAGCCCAGGCCCGTGCAGCCCAGCTGTCCAGCCCAGGCGTCGCAGCCCAGGCCCGTGCGGCCCAGCTCGCTCCAGGCCCAATTCCGCAACAGCAGCTTCATCGCAGTCCACTGCAGCTTGCCGCCGAGCGCCAAGACTCTTCTTCGGCGCGCGGCGCGCCGAATTCCTCAAAACAGCTTCAGCGCATCCCAGCCGAGCTGCAGCTCATCATTTCAGCAGGCAGCCACCGAATTTTCTTCCCTATTTTCCAGCAGATCCCATTTAGTTTCCAGCCACCTTCCAACAACTTTCCAACCCAATTTTACAACTTTACAACTCAAACCACCTCTAAACATCATCACAAATCTTTATTACTCATCATTCCATTATTCCATTTTTTTTATTGTATTTTTATATTATTTTTGGTAGCTTTCTCCACCTATAAATAGGAGTTGATTTCACTTGTTGAAATCACTTCCAAGTAGCACAAAATTGAGCTTCTTTTAGGAGAAATCTTGGCAAAATAGTTCCAATACAATTTTGAGAGTTCAAGTCCGAATTTCCTTGTTTAATCTTCTTCCATCTTCATAAGGTTCCAGCCGCTGTTCGGTGTTCCTTGTGAAAAACAATCCATTGTTCTCATCCAATCTGAAAAGTGTAACATTTGCTCTCCATTCTCTTAAACTCTTTTATTTGTTATTGGTTCTAATTATAATGCAATATATGTATTGGTTTCTCCTTCCTATCTTTTGTGAAAATTGAGTATAATCTCCATGTGTTTTACTTTCTAAAAATCATTTACTTCTTACATTTTAGAGCTTAAACTTCATTTCGAAACTAAATGTTGATCCGCTGTTCGGGGCATTTAGAGTAGATTTGGAGAGATTTAATGTATGACCGCTGTTCGGCGCATTAAATCACAAACTTAAGGTAATTATATTATAAGTAAAAATCCGCTGTTCGGTGCATTTATAATATGAATAATGTATGAAGAAATATGAGTTTGTGAAGGTATAATTTCGTGATTAATTCAAATTTTTGCAATTGTAGTATGTTGTTGAAGTTTGTGTTTACGGGAAGTCAACTTTGTGCATAAGTTAGAATAGAAATAGAATGAGTTTATCTATGCTTTTACTTATTTACATAATTACAAACCTCTTCAAAACCCCCCTTGTTTATTCTTTATTCTTTTATTCTTTATTCTTTTATTCTTTGATGCTTTTATTCTTTCATTCCTTTATTATTTAATTTATTGATTCTTTGATTAATTAATTCCTTTATTCTTTGATTAACTAAGTCCTTTATTCTTCTATTATTTCATTCTTTAATTCGTTAATTTATTAATTCTTTGTAATTCATTAATTTATTATTATCTTGTTCATCTATTCTTTACTTTATTAATTCTTTGATTGTTTAATTCTTTTATTATTTAATTCTCTAATTCATTATTCTTTTATTCATAATCCACTAACATATTATTAATGTTCCCTAATTTCCCCGGTTAAGAACGATCCCTATTTATCAATACTACATCTACACAAAAAGGGTTTAAATTGCATAACACTCGAATTACATGTTTAATTTAATGCGTAGTTTGAGCGTAGTCAGGGCCCTGGATTGATATGTTTTGAGTTTAAAGACTCGCTTATGATACCCCCCCCCCCCCCCCCCCCCCGGAAGGCATGTGATTGTGTTTTGAGTTTAAAGACTCGTTGATATCCCGGGAAGGTCTGATTATGCGCATAGTTTTGAGTTTAAAGACTCGGGCTCACTTGAGATCCAGCAACTCGCATGATTGATGTTTTTCACTAGTTTTCAGATGTTTTGGGCAGTGGCCCGGATGAATTGGATTTGATAAGTTTTGGGGCTGAGTTCACGTACGTTGAGATTGATTTGTGATTTTGGGCTGAGGCCTTGGATTTGAATTACGGATTTGATGAAAGAAAATATTATAGTTTTCATTAATGGTTTTGAATATGAAATGGTTTCATAACATGGATTTTATATGCATGCATTGGTTTTTGCGAGGAGGGTATAAATTGTGTGTTTCGGATAACTGTTTTCTAAAATTATTATTTATTTTTGTCCACTCACAGTCTTTTCAAGTTTTCAATACCCTCCAAGTTGTTGTGGTGCGGGCTGTTGATAGAGAGAGACGGAGACACCATGTCAGGACCCACCCCGGTTTCACCCCGAAACCCGAGGTAAATCCCGCTCCCGTCTGACTCCCCGACACAACACCTAAGGAACACTTCATTCGAACCCAGTCAAACGCAGGAGTAATTTCAAAATATCCCAAAATCCTTATCGTTTACAGAGCATAGCACTACATTACAAGGAAAAAAAAAACGATAAAGTACACGCACACAGAAACCTTTAACTCTCCTAGGATCCCTCACGTCACTTCTATGCCTTTGACACTGCCTCGACGTCAAGACCCCGCGCTCGCTCCACAACCTGGAGGGCAATTAAAACAGAAAATGTGAGTGGACCAGAAAGTACAAAAGTTCAAAAACCATTTTATAAGAAAACCGAGTTAAACCCTCCGTTTTGAAACCACATGCATAACCAACAGTTATAAACACATTAATAAAAGAATCATTCTTAAACATCATAAGAAACAGAAACACTATAAAATACCATAAGAAACCATAACAAGAGTATCAGAAACCGTATCAAAATCACCAAATCATCATTTTCCCGATCAAACCTGCTGGATCTATCCGAGTCTTTAAACTCCCGAGTCTTTAAACTCAATCCAGGCCTTAATCATATCCGAGTCTTTAAACTCCCGAGTCTTTAAACTCAAGGCCTACGGGGGAAAATCAATATATATCCGAGTCTTTAAACTCCCGAGTCTTTAAACTCAATCCGGGTCTTTAAACCCAATCCGGCCGGTCCCCCGTCACATATATCCGGGTCTTTAAACCCAATAACCAGATCCAGCAAATCCAATCCCAAAACCATTGGAAAACCATTTTCCAATCCACATCCAAACCCGAATTCGAAATCACTGGTCCGAAGCCCTTCCGGCATCCAGAACCGTCATTCCGAACCCAAATCCGGAATCCACTTTTACCGAAATCCGATTTCAAAACCGAAACCCTTTAATCACCAAATCACGTTTCAAAATCCCTTTATGAACATTCAAACTACTTATCCATTGAAATCCCAAAACCATAACATTATTCTCAGAAATCAACATTTCTCGTAAAACGTGCCCAATACGTTATTTCTCGAAAACCGTGCAATTATATAAAACCAACATAGCATATTCAACATTCATGAAATCATATAAAAACCAATAAAACAATTATAGAAAAACAGTTATGCATGCTCGAGTTTAAGGAAAAGGTCCACTCACAGTACTGAGCCCTACTCGCGTCCCGAACGTCCAGCCCGTTCCTCGGCTTCCTCGGGAAATCCCGATCCTGTCAAACACCGCCAAAATACGTCACTAACACGTCTACGAAGGTTCACCTAAATTCCTTCAAAATTCCCCGAATCTAAAGACTTAGAACCCCGGGACCCTACACATTCACCCTCGCGGTACTAACCTCAAACGACTTCCGATCGACTCGAAACCAACTCCAATGAACTCACAACAACTTCTAGACTAAAAACGATGTTGACCGTTTCTCCCAGAACCGCCGCACGCGCCCCCACGCGCCGCCCAAAGTGGCTGCGCGTGGCCCCACGCGCCAGCTACAGTGCACCTTCAACCTCACGTCGACCCGGTTCAACACAGTAGGCTACAGCTGAACCGGCGTCAACGGTTCTCCGCCGTACCTGCACGATTTCCTTCCCTTTCTTCACCTAAAGCTTCGTCCAACCTTACTCTACGCATCCCCATCCTCCAATCACCTCGACACAGCCTCCTACCCGTCGTCTCAAACTCGAACTCAAACCTCCCCAAAACTCTGTTTCACGATCCGGCCACCCAGGTAACCTCCCTTCACGGTGGCAAGACCAGACGGTTCCTAGAACCTCAAGGAACCTAACCCGACTCTCCTAGACCTTCGACTCAGTCTCTAGGATCACGACTCTTGGTTTGAACCAAAACGGAAAAACAGGGCACACAGAGTCCCTCCGTCGTGTCAACCTCCACCGTGCACCTCCCGTCACGGCAGCTCAACCAAATGACGCCCTGGACTCAACTAAACTCCCTAAACTCCCCTAGACTCTTCGATTCAACCTCTCAGGCCACAACTTCCGATTTGAAGTTCACGGCCAAAACAGAGCATAAACACGGGGCAATAGAAATTACCTGCAACCTGTCGCCGTCGTGAGCTCTGCTGGTAGTGGCTGACTCCTCGCAACCCGCACGACACCACCACGGTCCCAATTTCTCCGTACACGGCCGCCACCGCCACAATCCTCACAACCTCCCTGCTTTTACCCCTGGTTTTCCCCGCAGCTCTTGACGCCTTCACACACAACCACCACACCGTCAACCTCTCTCACTGCTTCCCTCTCACTCTCTGATCACCCTCACACACTCACAATTCATCAACACTCACACCACCACCCTCAATTTCCTTCACGATCTCCCTCTGTTTTCTGAACCAGCATCACACAACACGGGTGCACCCCAATTATTTGGGCCGTGCACACACTCGAACTCACCAGAAACCACTCCACCTTTAGCACGTGTCACCAATCCTCCTCACTCTCTCACCAAATGGCTCCATCCCAGCCGTCCATTCCTTTCCTCTGTGCACAAATCCCAAGGTGCCACAATGACCAAAATACCCTTCTGTTAACTCATCTTTTACGGTTTTACCGAAACTTCCTAGACCCGTAACTTTCCCCTCGTAAGTCCGATGAACACGTGTCGCCTGTCATCGAACTTAGGACGACGGAATCTATCTAACCATCCTAGGTCAACCTTCCAAAACTCGATTATTCTAAAAGTCAACTTTTCCCCCTATTTTTCCAAAATTACGGTTATGCCCTCAACCTTCCGAACATCACAACTTCCTCCTCGGATGTCGGAATCGGGCGTGCCACCTGCCTAAGGATTCGTAACGTCCTCAACTACGTCCTGGTCACTGGTCAACTCCCATTTGACCACCCGAAATAAAAGTCAACATTTCTGCCCGACCCAGGGGCAAAATCGTCATTCTAGGTTCCCGGACCCCTCGGGACCACCTAACTCCTGATTAACCTTACTAATCACACCTTAAGCACTCTACCAATCCCAATTCTCGGGACGGGTTGTTACAATCTACCCACCTAAAAAGAATTTCGTCCCCGAAATTCCACAGCTAGTTCCCAACACCTAGGGTCTCCTACCCAGTAAGGAACAACCTCTCCTAGGTTTCCTATCTATCATCTCCACCTTGGGTATTTCACTCCATCCCCAGCTACTGTTACCACAGCCAACCCTAGCTATGTACCAACTACATGGTGTACGCAAGGGAAACTCTATGAACAGAAAACAAAGATATTATAAAATACCTCATGTCACAGTACCCGACAGAAGTCATAGAGTACCTCCTCGTATACCACCACCCATCTCCCTCGGCTACTATTCCGGCCACGGTCGGACTAACTTCACGAAGTCCTAAAGGCAAACTCTAGCTTGTGGGTTCTCTCCTTCCACAGTCTCCAATCGATCAGTTATAGTCACTCCCTTCCTATACCTACCCCGAAATCCAAACACCAAACCAATAGGACAACCAAAAGTAAAACAAGTACCTGTCTCCGTATCTGGTGTCGACTGATCCTCCTGCTGAATCATCGAGAACACCCGGGCCTGAGATCCTGACGCTCTACCACGTCCCCTTGAACTACTCGTGGCTGTGCCACCACCTCCTCTAGTGCCCGCTGTCCCTGATGCTGTACTCTGTCCGGACTCCGCTACTCCTCTGCCTACACCACCTTCCTGTGGCAACAGTGGACACTCACGTCGAAAATGACCTCGCTCCCCACAGTAGAAACACACGTTCCAGCCTGGTCCACCGCTCGGTCTCCCTGTAGACGCTACCGACGTCGCACTCGCTTGCGGAGTCGGCGGTACTCGGTAACCCCAAAATCCTGAACTCTGGGCACTACCAGGCCTACCAAAACGATCATCGCCCGACGAGGACGATCCACCGAAGTTACCTCTTTTCGGTGTCCGCTGGCTCGAAGCTCCAGGAATAGAAGGTTCCCGGCGTCGCACCGGCAAACTCGCCTCAACTCGCACCGCAGCATCCGACAAGTCTCGGAGGGTAGCAAAAGATCCAGCCGTCACTACGGCTCGAATCTCACCGCGCAAGCCCAACTCAAACCTACGGCACTTCTCGGCTTCAGTGGCCACAAAAGCAGGAGCAAACCGAGACAACATCTGGAACTTCCGTTCATACTCCGCCACTGTCATATTCCCCTGCTGGAGCTGCAGAAACTCCGCCTCCTTGGCGTCCCGGAAAGAACGAGGATAATACTGCTCCAGAAACCGTTCCCTGAACGTCTCCCAGGTCACACTGTGGACATCCCAACCGGACAACTCGAGGGTATACCACCACTCGTACGCTGCACCATCTAGTAAAAAGGTAGCCAGCAACACTCGTTCCCCCGGCGGACAATGCATCACCGCAAAAATCCGCTCCAGTCTAGTAATCCACCTCTGGGCTTCCTCAGGATCAGCCCCACCACTAAAAGTAGTAGCCCCGAGCCGCTGGGCTCGCTCAATCGTGGCACTCTCCGTCTCTCTGGCTACTTCTTCAGGTTGTGGAGAGGGTCTACGTCTCGGAGGCATCGTCAACCGCACGCTGAAAGAGGCATAGAAGTAGTCAAACAACTGAAACACAACCTCACAAACCGACAGACCCAACAAACTCGACAAACCTATGCTCTGATACCAATTGTCAGGACCCACCCCGGTTTCACCCCGAAACCCGAGGTAAATCCCGCTCCCGTCTGACTCCCCGACACAACACCTAAGGAACACTTCATTCGAACCCAGTCAAACGCAGGAGTAATTTCAAAATATCCCAAAATCCTTATCGTTTACAGAGCATAGCACTACATTACAAGGAAAAAAAAAACGATAAAGTACACGCACACAAAAACCTTTAACTCTCCTAGGATCCCTCACGTCACTTCTATGCCTTTGACACTACCTCGACGTCAAGACCCCGCGCTCGCTCCACAACCTGGAGGGCAATTAAAACAGAAAATGTGAGTGGACCAGAAAGTACAAAAGTTCAAAAACCATTTTATAAGAAAACCGAGTTAAACCCTCCGTTTTGAAACCACATGCATAACCAACAGTTATAAACACATTAATAAAAGAATCATTCTTAAACATCATAAGAAACAGAAACACTATAAAATACCATAAGAAACCATAACAAGAGTATCAGAAACCGTATCAAAATCACCAAATCATCATTTTCCCGATCAAACCTGCTGGATCTATCCGAGTCTTTAAACTCCCGAGTCTTTAAACTCAATCCAGGCCTTAATCATATCTGAGTCTTTAAACTCCCGAGTCTTTAAACTCAAGGCCTACGGGGGAAAATCAATATATATCCGAGTCTTTAAACTCCCGAGTCTTTAAACTCAATCCGGGTCTTTAAACCCAATCCGGCCGGTCCCCCGTCACATATATCCGGGTCTTTAAACCCAATAACCAGATCCAGCAAATCCAATCCCAAAACCATTGGAAAACCATTTTCCAATCCACATCCAAACCCGAATTCGAAATCACTGGTCCGAAGCCCTTCCGGCATCCAGAACCGTCATTCCGAACCCAAATCCGGAATCCACTTTTACCGAAATCCGATTTCAAAACCGAAACCCTTTAATCACCAAATCACGTTTCAAAATCCCTTTATGAACATTCAAACTACTTATCCATTGAAATCCCAAAACCATAACATTATTCTCAGAAATCAACATTTCTCGTAAAACGTGCCCAATACGTTATTTCTCGAAAACCGTGCAATTATATAAAACCAACATAGCATATTCAACATTCATGAAATCATATAAAAACCAATAAAACAATTATAGAAAAACAGTTATGCATGCTCGAGTTTAAGGAAAAGGTCCACTCACAGTACTGAGCCCTACTCGCGTCCCGAACGTCCAGCCCGTTCCTCGGCTTCCTCGGGAAATCCCGATCCTGTCAAACACCGCCAAAATACGTCACTAACACGTCTACGAAGGTTCACCTAAATTCCTTCAAAATTCCCCGAATCTAAAGACTTAGAACCCCGGGACCCTACACATTCACCCTCGCGGTACTAACCTCAAACGACTTCCGATCGACTCGAAACCAACTCCAATGAACTCACAACAACTTCTAGACTAAAAACGATGTTGACCGTTTCTCCCAGAACCGCCGCACGCGCCCCCACGCGCCGCCCAAAGTGGCTGCGCGTGGCCCCACGCGCCAGCTACAGTGCACCTTCAACCTCACGTCGACCCGGTTCAACACAGTAGGCTACAGCTGAACCGGCGTCAACGGTTCTCCGCCGTACCTGCACGATTTCCTTCCCTTTCTTCACCTAAAGCTTCGTCCAACCTTACTCTACGCATCCCCATCCTCCAATCACCTCGACACAGCCTCCTACCCGTCGTCTCAAACTCGAACTCAAACCTCCCCAAAACTCTGTTTCACGATCCGGCCACCCAGGTAACCTCCCTTCACGGTGGCAAGACCAGACGGTTCCTAGAACCTCAAGGAACCTAACCCGACTCTCCTAGACCTTCGACTCAGTCTCTAGGATCACGACTCTTGGTTTGAACCAAAACGGAAAAACAGGGCACACAGAGTCCCTCCGTCGTGTCAACCTCCACCGTGCACCTCCCGTCACGGCAGCTCAACCAAATGACGCCCTGGACTCAACTAAACTCCCTAAACTCCCCTAGACTCTTCGATTCAACCTCTCAGGCCACAACTTCCGATTTGAAGTTCACGGCCAAAACAGAGCATAAACACGGGGCAATAGAAATTACCTGCAACCTGTCGCCGTCGTGAGCTCTGCTGGTAGTGGCTGACTCCTCGCAACCCGCACGACACCACCACGGTCCCAATTTCTCCGTACACGGCCGCCACCGCCACAATCCTCACAACCTCCCTGCTTTTACCCCTGGTTTTCCCCGCAGCTCTTGACGCCTTCACACACAACCACCACACCGTCAACCTCTCTCACTGCTTCCCTCTCACTCTCTGATCACCCTCACACACTCACAATTCATCAACACTCACACCACCACCCTCAATTTCCTTCACGATCTCCCTCTGTTTTCTGAACCAGCATCACACAACATGGGTGCACCCCAATTATTTGGGCCGTGCACACACTCGAACTCACCAGAAACCACTCCACCTTTAGCACGTGTCACCAATCCTCCTCACTCTCTCACCAAATGGCTCCATCCCAGCCGTCCATTCCTTTCCTCTGTGCACAAATCCCAAGGTGCCACAATGACCAAAATACCCTTCTGTTAACTCATCTTTTACGGTTTTACCGAAACTTCCTAGACCCGTAACTTTCCCCTCGTAAGTCCGATGAACACGTGCCGCCTGTCATCGAACTCAGGACGACGGAATCTATCTAACCATCCTAGGTCAACCTACCAAAACTCGATTATTCTAAAAGTCAACTTTTCCCCCTATTTTTCCAAAATTACGGTTATGCCCTCAACCTTCCGAACATCACAACTTCCTCCTCGGATGTCGGAATCGGGCGTGCCACCTGCCTAAGGATTCGTAACGTCCTCAACTACGTCCTGGTCACTGGTCAACTCCCATTTGACCACCCGAAATAAAAGTCAACATTTCTGCCCGACCCAGGGGCAAAATCGTCATTCTAGGTTCCCGGACCCCTCGGGACCACCTAACCCCTGATTAACCTTACTAATCACACCTTAAGCACTCTACCAATCCCAATTCTCGGGACGGGTTGTTACACATCACACAGGCGATCCACAGTAGATTCTGTGCGCTCTGAAAATTCCAGAAGCTTTTTAGGCGGTTGGTTCGAGAATCGCTTGTCCGACTTACGTGTCACATGAAGGTTGGACGTCGGTTTAGCCTTCATGTCATGCGTAAGTTAGACTGGAGCAGGACTTAGCCCTTAATCACGGGGGATTGGGGGTGAGTCCTGTCACCGATACCATCAGACAAGGGATAAAACCAAAAAGAATCACTCCTCAAGGGTCACTGTCCACATCCAACCCACTAGCGCTGAAGGTGAGGTTAATTCGGTTTAACAACCCCAACCTCAGCCACAATCCATGGTAATGAAATATCCCAAATGTTGATAACCTCCTTGATGCACCGCTGCAACCAGATGATAACCCATCGACTCTACGTTCCCTGCCTGAGTCCCCTACTGAAAACCTGACTCATACCAGAGTCTCATTTTGGTACCCTAACTCGTCTAGAGGTCCAACCCATCGCCCCGACTCTTTTAGAGTCCAAATCTGATATCTTCACTCGTCTAGAATGTAACTCGTATGCCACCTAGTAGGGTCTGAACATGTGATAGATTAAACTTATTCTGAAATATACGAGAGAGTAAGTCCCTCAAGCCATAAGAAGAAAGGCCCATCGACAGTTTTCAGGTACACACTTTGGTCAACCGGAACATTACCTAAGTCAAACTCATGGTAAAAAACCAAGCACAACCATCATACGTCCAAGAAACCTCGTCCTAAGCCAAGTTCAAGACCACATAAGCCCTAGGTAAATCGACATTTAAGTCCCCTTGAATCTTGGGACATTACACGCATCCCAAACACGCAATTTATGGCTAAAACCATCCAAAACTACTTCTGAACGAACTCTGATTAGCTTGAAACCACCATCATTGGATTCAGCTTGTCGAAACCCTTTGAATAAGCCTAGCCCCACCTCGAGATTCATGTTGACGTGCCACCACACATCGGTGGGAGACCAACGACCTTCCTCACGAACTACCCAAGTGCGTGACGTAACCTGTTAGCGTCAACCGGTAACGTAAGCCCTAGCTGATGTGGCACTTAACACTGCTAACGTGTCCTTAACAGTTGATGTGGCACCCTTGACACCTACCACATGGCACAGTCTGATAATAAGACACGTGGGACCCCTAACACTTGCGACGTGTCACCTAACACCCTATCACATGGCACCATCTACCACTGCCACATAGTACCCACCACATGTGCGTCCTAACATCAGCATGAACGTCAGGTGGCGTCACCTAGTGACTTCATCATGACGGTACTTACGTTGCCGTCTCGCTATAGGATACGATCTGCGCCACCATGTGCCGCTGTTTGGTTTGGCCTGAAAACCCCCATTGACGCCCAATTTTTAAACCTCAATATCTTTCTCGATTCTCCACCAAATAAGGTGATCCATAAATGGAAATTGATATATTCGACGAGAGGAATCCAAGTACGAACGCAAAATTTAGAAATTATATCTGGTTTGCCCATAATCTGGGCGTGAAGTTTCGACCACTTTCTCTGTGTCGCACAACCATCCACGGCCACCCCCAAACTCCCAAACCACCGCCGTTCAACTAGTCTTGTCATGGGGAATCCATTCTTATCATGAATTTCCTCTAATTCGACCCCAAAACAGATTGTTCATAATTGGGGGTTATGGGGATCAAATGGGAAGAGAGAGAAGGAAAAGGAAGAAAATATCCAGCCAATAGTGTAAGGAGAGAAAAAGTACCCCTATTTATACCCTGAAATTTCCAAAATTACTATTATATCCTTCTCGTTCCAGACCGATAATTTTCGTTCATGACCTCCGATTCTTGTGTGCCACTTATCCACAAACTCGTAAACTTGAGACGTACATAAACGCTCATGACCTCCGATTCTTGTGTGCCAATTTTCGTTCTAGACCCATAATGTCAAAGGAAAATGTCCAGAAACGTTCCTAAGAAAAATTTGGCTCGCAAATCCTTCTAAAACTAAGGGCAAAATTGACAGGACCCACCCCGATTATCACCCCGATAACCGGGACGAACCCTGCTCCCGTCTGATAACCTAACTCAAAAGACCAAAATAACCACACAAAAACTATGAAATATACATTTCCAGACCAGGGAGAAGTTATAATACCACAAATCCACAATAGCACAGAGCATAGTACAGTACAAGATAAGACGAGAATCCTACTAAAAGCTAGCTACACGCGCAACGGGAAAACTCTATGCCTCCGTCTCTGCCTCAACATTAGCCCCAGCGTTAGCACCATGACCTGGAGGGTGTAAAACATTAAAAGTGTGAGTGGACTAAAAATAAATAAAAGTTATAAAAACTGTTTACGAAATAAAGCAGAGTTCACCCTCCGTTTTAAACATGCATGCATAACCAAGTAACTTAAAACAACCATATGTGCTATATGAAAAATAAGTGCGGAAATCATCAGAAATCAAAACCAAAGTTCGGGCACTCGGCCCTAAATCCATGAGAACCAAGTTCTTTGGGTCACAACCCAAAACATTTGAAAACCAGTGAAAAACATCAATCATAAGTTTACTGGATCTCAAGTGCGCCCGAGTCTTTAAACTCAAAACCATGCGCAATAACCAAGACTTCCCGGGATATCAACGAGTCTTTAAACTGAAAACACAATCATAGGCCTCGGGGGGTATCACAATCACCGAGTCTTTAAACTCACAACATATACCGAGTCTTTAAACTCAAAACATCTCAATCCAGGGCCCTCCTCTCGTCAACCAATCCGAGTCTTTAAACTCAAAACCAGATCCAGTGGGTTTTTCTCTTTTTCCGGGTCTTTAAACCCAAAACCATTTTTCAAGCATAAGAAAAATGAATCGAAAACCAAAAACAAAACCAAACTGGAAATCTTCGAAAACCGAAATCACGTTTAACCGAAAGGGACTTCCGCCCGAATTTCACTTCAAATTTCAAATCATATCCACAAATCTTTAGTAAAATATAATACCTATAAATATAATCATTCATCCGAAACCATACTCAAAAGCATAACATAAATCATATTCTCGAAGTACGTGCAAGTCCGATAACTTGTATTGAAAAACGTGAAATCAAGTAAAGCAAGCATATAGAAATCATAGGCATAAAATCAAATATCAAAAGCATAAGATCATATATCAAAACATAAAGAAATAAGTAAAAATAGTTATGCATGCTCGGTTAGAAAACAAACAGTCCACTCACAAGGTCCGAACACGTCACTCGCATCTTGTACGCTCCTCAGCTGTCTCAGGAATATCCCGTCCTGTCAAAAGTCACCATTCCGGGTCACAAACACTTCATTTAAGCTTACCCTAATTTCCCCAATTTTTTGGGATTCTTAATCGTAATTAAATGAACCCCTAAATCTTCGAACACTCAAAACTACCCAAATACGGTGTCCGATCGACTCGAAACTTGTCCTAAAATGTTCGTTACATCGATTAGAGTGAAAACCGTGTTGAACGTTTCCCCAAAACAAGCCCCACGCTCCCTCACGCGCCGCCCAAAGGGGCTGCGCGTGGGAGCCACGCGCTGCTACAGTGTCATCGTCAACCTCCAGCCAACCCGGTTCAGACCGGTCCGGTCCAACCGAGCCGACGAGGTCGGTTTTCACTCGTTTTCATTCCATTTTCAATCCTTCCTACACCCTCAGTTTTGTCCTTGAATTTTTGATTGATTCATGTAATAAAATCAAGCAATAAAGCCCTAAACCTTACCTTCCAAACTTCGAACTTAAACCCAGAAAAGTCTACTTCGGATTCCGGCCACCCGTCGCCCTTCCAATCACGGGTTCGAGTCCCTGAGTTAGACAGTATCTTCCTAAAGCTGCCAGAGTCAACACATTCACTCAACCAATCCTTAAACCTCACGACATTGATTTTGAACAAAACTGGAAAAATAGGGGACCAGAGACTTACCTATTTCTCTGCTCACTACCGTGAGCTCCGCCGTGGTCCTAAGCGTCCCCCAGTCACTCCTCCGTCCTCTGAACACCACCAAAAACCCAGACTTGACTGGTTTGATCAATCGAACACTCAGCCATGCACGGTGGCCTCTCTGTTTTTCTGAGTTTTCTCACCTTCCTTTGAGGCTCTCACTCAATCCCAACACCCCAGTGCACTCACTAAACTCTCAGCTTCTCCCTGATCACACACACTCGAACTCAAAAACTCACACACCCTGAAAACTGATCGATAACTCCCTGTCTCAGTCTCTCTGTTTTTCTCAGTCGCACGATTTAAACCAACACATTTTAAAACTGTAAAAGGCACGGCCAACTTGGCTAGAACCCACTAGACACAAGCCAGGTGTCACACACCCTGTGAACCACTCTCACAAATATCCAATTAACTCAGCCCATGTGTCCTTATCCGATTGCACAATTCCCAAAGTGTTAAAAGACTGATTTGCCTCTAAAAGTATAAATTACCATTTTACCCTTCACTTTCTAGACCCATATCTTATTCGTCTGATGTCCGATGACGGCGTGTCGTCTGTCGTTGTACTCAGGACATCGAGACCTACCTAACGGTCCTTGAATTGCATGAAGAATGTTTGCCACGTAAAAAGTCAACAATTCCCCCCTTTTTAACCAAATTACGAAAATGCCCTCGACCTTCCGAACATCACAACTTCTTCCTCGAATGTCGGAATCCGACGTGCCACTTGTCTACGGACTCGTGACGTCCCGAACTATGTCACGGTCATCGATCAATGTCCATTTGACCGCCCGAACTAAAAGTCAACATTTTGCCCATTCTAGGGGCACAATCGTCATTTTGCACCGTCCGTCCAAAAGTATACAACTAATCACCACTTATCTTCGTTAATCCGTCATTAACTACTAATCTAATCCCGACCTTCGGGACGGGTCGTTACAAAAATTATCCTTTCCCCCAAAATTTCTCAAAAATGACTAATTTTTTGGCCCAGGTCGTTACACATAGGAAAATTGTGATAAATTATTGGCTTGTTACTTAAAATGCTCCTCGAATCAGATCTCGAGTCTCAATTTTCTCTCTGAACATGAAATCATAACAATGTGTAGCCAAAACCCTCTACTCAGTTCCATTGCACCAAATTGTTAATATTCTATTAGGAAGATTACGTGGCAGCACGAGATTAGATGTTTTTTTTTGAAGAAAAATGTTAAAACTAAATATTAGAAGAAAAAAAACAAAATATGAAGAAGAACACCATCAACACCATATGGATTTCTCAACCCATTCCCATGCTCACCATTGAACATCCCCAACCACCACGCCTTCCTCATTTTCCCATAATTTCCTTGTCTTCCTCCTCAACCCACATCAATCTCCTCCCTTAGGAAATGCCCAAACCCCTTCGTGACCATTGTACCAGCCCAAATATTTGAAAAAAAAGTAATTTCGGAATTTTAAAAAGGGAATTGGCGACTTATCTATTTTGGAGTCAAAGGTTGAATTTTTAGTCCGGTTAGTTTTTGAATTTTTTGAGAGGCCGTTACGTAAGTCTCGACGTCTTGAATCCGTAGGCAGGTGGCACGTCAAAATTGGAGATCAAATGGATTCGATATGGGTCAAAATTTATTAGGGGAAGATTTTTAATTTTGGCATAAGAGGGTATTTTGGTAATTGAGCAAGAGAAAATTTTGTGATAGTGACATATATCCATAATTATATCTTCTCCTCCCTTATCTCCACCAACTTACTATGTATGTATGAATATAAGTGTGTGTGTGTGTGTGTGTGTGTGTGTGTGGGAGTTCAGTGGTGGAAGGCCAAAATGGAAAATGCGCAAAGAAAAACGAAAAATCGAGATGAGAAAGAGAAGAAGAAAGTCAAGGAGGAAGAGAAGGGAAGACCGAGAGAAAGAAGAAAAGGTAGAAGAAGAGAGAAATAAGGGAGAGGGACTGGAAGGTACCCAGACCCGTGAGAAGGATAAATTCAAAGAAAAATGGAAAATGGGTGGTGAGTCTTTAGGAGCTTTTTACCTTGTATCTGTGACCAACTAACATCCTACTGACTTCCCTACGATCATTTTGGTACTAAAAGGATGAAGGTTGGACTTCAAACTACAAAGGACGTGGAACTTAGTTTCAGGCTGAAAGCTTGGAGCTTCAGACAAGGATTTTGAGGTAATTTTCTCCTGTTTTGAGTACATAGATCCCTTATTCATGTTGTCTAGGTGAAATTGGACTATTAGAATATAGAAAACGGACGTAAAATGAATGAGTTTGAGTTGAGTCAGGTCGCTGGATTGGGTGACCTGCGTTGCAAACCTGCTAGAGGAAGACGGTGAGTGGTGTTGCGACTGCACCTGTGACGCATAGAGGCTTTTTCCGGCGCGTGCGGTGACGCCTCGGGTGGCTGTCAACATGAAAATTCTTTCTCTTGAAATTA
Organism: Prinsepia uniflora; assembly: GCA_032719365.1. Classification (NCBI taxonomy): domain Eukaryota; kingdom Viridiplantae; phylum Streptophyta; class Magnoliopsida; order Rosales; family Rosaceae; genus Prinsepia; species Prinsepia uniflora. The sequence continues at coordinate 14,701,414 of CM064870.1, forward strand.
TGAGTTTATTGGTACAAAATTGAGTTAATTGGATGACATTTAGGTGCATTTTCAGATGTTCAAAGTATTATGTTATATTTTGAATTTCATAATTTATTTTTAGAAAATTAGAGGAACATATAATAATAATAATAATAATAATAATAATAATAATAATAACAATAATAATAACAATAATAATAATAATAATAATAATAATAATAATAATAACAATAACAATAATAATAATAATAATAATAATAATAATAATAATAATAATAATAATAAAAGGGACGGGTACAAGAGCAGGACCGGCACGATTTTAAAAATAAATTTAGGGACGGGTCCTGTCATTTTATATGATTTGATGAATGTGGATTGCGGAAAATGTGGGCCACATGTTATTTAAGGGTGTTTTTATAATTGTGGTGGTCTCACGGTCTATGGTTTATTATTTGAAATTCGGTTGCTTTAGTTTTACTCTACTATGCATGCATGTTTTAGAAACTAGAGCGTATATATTGTTTTCTCGATAAAAGTAATTTTAAAAATTAATTTTTGTTCACTCACACTTTTTTTTGTTTTTCATGACCCTCTAGGGTCGTTGTACGGAAATTTGGGCAGATCAGGAGACAAAGGCATGAACAGAAGGGTAGTACGGGTATCCTTTGTCTAACATGTGTTGAGGGTAGTTTCAGTATTCCAGGACTATTTATCAAACCGGGTGCATTTATCAAAAGTGTTTTAGGGACAGGTCCTATCAACTTGGTATCAGAATATAGGTACTGAATTATGTTTGCTAACGTTATGCCTTCGAGATACGAGTCTCGTGTACGACTTAATAATAATACGTGTATAGATAAACTTAAAGCTAGGAAAGACCCTGGATTATTGAGTCGGATAGTGAATGTTATGCTCAGATATAGGAGGAATTGTGTAGGTCCGGATAGTGAGCGAGCCTAGAGGGTAGGATCACAACATTTACAAGCAAGTCGAACCCGGATAAGATAAATAAGTTTGGATTATTTTTGCTTGGTGACCAAGCATGGATCATGAAAGAAAATCAAATTAGCACTCGAAGGGAGTCAGAATATTAGACTACGATTCAGAAGGAATTGGCATCGAGAGTTAGAACTCGGGAGGAGCCATAAGGTTGTGGAACCAGAAGTTGACTTTTTACTCCGGGTATTTTTTGGATTTTTTGAGAGGGATGTTATATAAGTCTCAATGTCCTAAGTTCGTGGACATGTGTCCTGTCAAAATCAAAGAACAAATGGATTCGATATGGGCTAAAATTGTTAAGGGGCATTTTGGTAATTTTGACATAAGGGGCATTTTGGTAATTTTACAGGGGGATATTTTGTGATTGTGACATGTGTCCATAATTATCTCTTTTCCTCCCTTATCTCCACCGATTTAATATATGTATATATGTAGATATAAGTGTAAGTGTGTGTGAGTGTGTGTGTGTTTTCGGTGGGTTGAAACCAACAAGAAAAATAAGAGCAAGGAAAAATGGAAGGGGGAAAGGAAAGAAATAGAAGAAAGAAAGAGAGAAAAATGGAGAAAAGAAGTAGAAGTAATAGAAAGAAAGAGGAAATAGTGGAAGGAAATCGAGAGGGAAGAAAGAAGATGAAGGATATCGAAAAATCAAAAAACTGTAATTTGATTGTATGAACCGTTCGTTGTTCCTAAGCTTGCATCCAGATTATCTAAGCTCTTAATTGAGTTTGTGGGATGAAATTGAGATGAAAATATGGATGTTTTGGGCGTGGGAAGCCAGATATATAAAGCTTGGTTTTTGGCCGAAACTTGGGAGGATTGGACTGCAATTTTGGGTAGAAAATTCCTGGAATTTACAGACGGGCGTATAACTCGGAATTCGACTACGATGACTTTGTGTTAGTGGACTTTATTTTATAAATTTTTATGCAAGAATATTTAAATGTTTTAATTGCTTTATAGCATTACTTATGTTGTGATGGTTTGATTGTGATTTTTAAATTATTTTTTATTGAATTTTCAATGATTTTTTACTAATTATTATGATTACGATTCATTTCTGAATGCATGTTTTACAGTGTTGTGGAATTAGTATTTGAACTTGTGTTCGGGTTTGGATGTACTTTTTACTCGGTTTTGAGTCAAGGATTGGGTCAAATAAGTTTTCATGGATCCTAAACTGGTTTTTCCACGAGGGTTGTTTTTGGGTGATACGTATAGCCTGGATATTGCGTGAACGCAGTTACCAGAGATGACCCAGATGGTGCTTTGTACCATTCTTAGGGAATATTATTACAGTTTGGATGGTGCTTCGTGCAGTTCCCAGACTAGGCTTGTATGGTGCTACATGCAGTTCCCGAGTTAACCTACGCGTAGTGTTGTTACCTGTTGTGACTAGTACTTGAGGTTGAGGATTAGGTCGGTTATCTTAGTAATCAGACATCCAGAGCTCGGCTCCGTAGATCCTAAGGGATGTGATATGGCATCTTTCGAATGGAAGTAGCCGGAGCTTGGGGTGGCTTCCCGGAGGTCGCTGATTCCAAGAGATAGGACTTCGACATCCGGAGCTCAGCTCCGCAAATCCCAAGATTATGAGGCTTTCTACGTAGACAGGATAGTTCGCTGGCAGAGGCGAAGATGTGCAGCTAGTGAAAGCCAGATTACTGAGGAATGATTGGTTGACTTGTTGATTTGTTTGTTTGCTTGACTGGTATTAGATTGAATGGTTTGATTTACTAATATTGATCAGTTGATTTGTGTTATTGATATTGGATTGGTATTGGTTTTAGTTTGAACTGTTGATATCTGTGTCTAGGTGATTTTTTATGATTTGATGAATGTGAATTTCAAAAAATGTCGGCCACGAGTTGTTTAAGTTATGATTGTTGTGTTTCCATGGTCTATGGTTTATTTTTACTTGAAATTCAATTTCTTTGGTTTTACTCTATGCATGCATATTTAAAAAATTGGGGCAGATCGAGAGGCAGAGATATAAGTAAAAGTGTAATCGTGTATTCCTTATCTGACACACGTTGAGGGTAGTTTCGGTATTCTGGGACTATTTGTTGGATGGGAATAGGACTGGACGGATTTATAAAAAATGTTTTAGTGGCGAGTCATGTCAGATGTTTCCAAAGTTTCCCACTTCATCAAACTAATATGCAAGGCCTAACCCCTATCCATGCATGGAAAGCGCCAAGAACAGAGGTGACAGAGCAGCTACTAGGACCTGCCAATTCAACATAGAAGTAAAAGCGCAATTCTCTCCACGTTCTCGATCAGGTCCATGTTTTGGTCGTGATTTAAGGTCGTCTTCATCATCGTTGTAGCCATTGGAGATATGGGGTTTGTGGGTACACCGACTTGATGGTAGGGCGACGGAGGTTACCTCATGGCTTAGCAAAGAAGAGGAAGGGGTGATCATCAATCACTTGCCTCTAATTAGTAAACTCTCGTAAGTTTTTATTTGAGTGAGAAATTGGTAATGGGTTAGTTCTGGGTTTGGGATTTGGGTGGAAATTGCGTTTAGGAACCCGTATGAGGGTAGCTGGAGTGTTCGATTGTGGGTAGGGGAATGAGTTGAGAAGCCCATATGGTGTTCATAGTGTTTTTCTTCATATTTTGGCTTTTAAAAAAAAAATTAGTTTGAATAGTTTTCTACAAAATAAATAAAACATTTAATATCTTTCCATGTAAATATTCTAAACAAAATGTTAATGCTTTAGTAAAATAGAGCTTACAGAAAATGAGTTATTACTATTAAGTGTTACGATTTCATGTTCAAAGACTATTGAAATTTGAAATTTGAATCAGGGAACATTTTGAATAATAAATTGTAATTATAAAGGTGGAACGAGAAAATTACTAATGATGAGATGTTATGTTAGGGGTGGCAATAAGTCGTGTCGTGTCATGAATTATGTTTTACTCATTTATGCCCGATTCGAATCCAACCCGTTTAATAATCGTGTCAAGAATGTCCAACTCGAACCCACCTGTTAATGACCCGTGTAACCAGTTTAACCCATTTAATAAACAAGTCATACTCAAAACTCAATTAACCTATAACCCGTTTGACCCGTTTAACTCGTTTAATATGTTTAACCTATTTAAATTATAAGATTTAATAGATATTTAGGTAGGTAAATGGGTAAATATATGAGTTAGTAATGACACGTTTATTAAATGAGTTAATATATAAACCAATATACGGGTTAACCTGTTAACCCGAAATTTATCCATTTATTAAACGGGTTAACATGTTATTATACGGGTTAACAGGTTGACCCGAAACCCACCCGTTTAATAAACAGGTCATAATGGGTTGACCCAAAAATGACTCGAAATTTTAATCGTGCGGGTTGATTCGAATAAATTTCATGCGGATTTTAAGTCGTATATCGAATTATGTCAAAAATTATCACCCTATATTATGTCGTGTATATTCGTCAATTCACATTTCATATAAATATTTATTTACAAATGACAATATTTTTTAGATACAGTTAACAATTTCTCGAATGTTAAACCGCATCTCACGGCATTGAAACGTAAGATTTCGTTGTGGCCTGATAGTGAAGTGCCACTTGGCCCCACGACTCCCTAAATGAAGCCATTAAATAAGTAAACGGAAGTCAGTCAATCCTCTTGAAAAGGCAATTCTCACTTTTCTCCATGAATTTTTTTTTTTCATTTGGTTTCAATCTTCCTCGTAGTTTCCATTTCTCTTTTGGTTTTCAGCTGTCACTGTCTTTGACTTGTTAAAAAAAGACGTGTTGCAAGCAAAGACGGGGCCCACTCGATCCCCTCCCCCCCAACGCATGTGCCCAAATCATTCATGGTACAGTATGTTCCTTATACGTTTGTGCGGAGAAATGGTAATATGAGATAATATGATACAAAACCAATTCTACGGAATTAGCGAGTTTAGTCTATATTAGTCATTACATAATGTAAAATTTCCTACTAATCATCATATTTAATGCAAATATTAATCGTCTAAAATATTTGTAATATAAGGTTTTGGCAACTAAATATGGAGAAATATTCCTTTTATTTAAAAATATAAGAGTTTAGTCCTAAGTATGTTTTAACCAAAAAAAAACTTTATGCTATGTTTAGTAAGCCGTATAACGAACCATATAGGATAATATAGTACGAAATTGATATCTGATGTCATTCGTATTAATTAGCCAAGATAAATTAATATAATTAAGTGCATTTATATAGTTCATATTCACTAAAATAAAACCTTCAAAATTATTGCTATTAAATAGTCGGATGACTAGTAATTTTGAAAAATAATAATAATTGAAACACCCAGACCCAGATATTCACGGGAAGTCCATGGTCGAGAGGTGCCGACCAATATGTAGGTGTGGGGACCCACGTGATAATGTCGTCACCTCTCGACCATGGACATTGTAACGACCCGTCCCAAATTCCATGATTAAATTAGTGACTAATCACGATTAGTGAGGTTAATCCGTGATTAGTTGGGCGAAATCGGACGAACGATGCGAAATGACCGTTTTGCCCCTAGTGGTGGCAAAACGTTGACTTTTCGATCGGGCGGTCAAATGGACTTTGACCGATGACCGTGACATAGTTCGTGACGTCACGAGTTCATAGACAGGTGGCACGTTCAATTCCGACGTTCGAGGAGGAAGTTATGACGTTCGGAAGTGTAAGTGCATTTTGGTAATTTTGGTTAAAGAGGAGTCAAATGTTGAAATGTTGACTTTTTGACCAAGAGGTCCGATGGCCGAGGGCCGAAGACCGTTACGTAGATAAGGACGATACGAATCCATAGGCATGCGGCACTCTGAAATCGGACTTCGAACGGAGAAGTTATAGGTCACGGAAGTTCGATTTCACTATGCACGAACTTCGAGACGGGGATGATTTGGCGAAATCTGATTAGGCAGATATTTTTAGTGGGTCTCATGGATGAGTGACAAGTGTCACTCATCCTATTGGCTAAATCCCCCAATTTGTGGATCTATATAATAAAATAATATTATTTAATTAATTTAATAATTAACCTTTTCATCAATCAATCCTAACCATTCATCTAAACTTAATCTCTCAAATCCTCACCATCCATCCCATTTCCCTCTCATCAGCCATCACTCTTCTTTGTTCATCCTCAAACCCGAACCCCATAACCCATAATCCTCCATTTTCTTCATTTTCTTCAAAAACCCAAAACCCAAAACACACACACACCATCACCATTCATTGCTTGTGCGAGCTAAACATGACCGTGAGGTGGTGGAAAGAGGCTGGGGATGGCAGGCCACGGCCAACCACGGCGGAGGACACGGCGGGGAGAGAGAACCCGTGGGTGAGTTTTCTTTCAAAAATTAGAAATTGATTTTTGTTGTGTTTTAATCAAATCTAGGGATTGGGAAATGTTCCTAGAGGTCTTAGGGTTCTTTTAGGATTGTTTTCGAAGGCTTAGATGGCCTGTAACGGCCGTGAACGGCGGGGGTAGTCACGGCTGCCATTGATGAACTTGGAAGGTATAGTTTTTGAGGTTGTTCTTAGTTTTTAGGGCCATGGAACTCTAGGTTGAGATGAGACGAAGAGAATGGGACAAACGGGGAGTGTTTTCGTGGCCGGAGCTGGGAGAACTGGCCGGGTCAAGCCGCGGGTCACAGTGACCCGGTTACAGACATTCGGGTCGACCCGGCGAGAAGACGAGGATGACTGATGACGTCATCTTGCTGACGTCATCATGTCAGGGATGACGTCAGCATTGTCAGGTCTGACAATGTCAGCTGACAAGTCAGAAAATGGGCCAATAGGAGTACGACACGTGTCACATGTCAGTGCACTGTAACGCCCCAGACGTTCTGGAAATGTAATATTATAAAATATTGAATAAATGACGTTTTTACCCTTGTGATTCGTATGGTCAATTTGCTGACTTTTTGATTGGGAGGTCAAACGGACGTTGAGCGATGACCGTGACGTAGTTCGGGACGTCACGAGTTCATAGACAGGTGGCACGTTCTATTCGGACGAACAGGGTGAAAGTTATGATGTTCGGAAGTTCAGGGGCATTATCGTAATTTGGACGTTATATGGGAAAAAGTTGACTTTTTGTTTGACAATTGATATCCATATGATTCAAAGACCGTTATGTTCGTCTCGACGCCCTGAGTACTACGACAGGCGGCACGCGCGAAACGGACGTCGGATGACCGAGTTACGGGTCACGGAAGTTGGAGGGCATTTTGGTAATTTTTTCCCTGAGGGCATTTTGGTCTTTTCACACGGGGTACTATTCACCACCGTGGAAAAACAGAGTGTGCGGCCGTGGGTTGAGCGTGCAATTGTTTAAGGTTTGGTGGAGGGATCAGACACATTGTTTATGGAAATTGAGGCATTGGAAGCACCCCATCGTGGATGTGCAGAGCTTCAGTGCACGGGGAGTTTTAAAAATGGCCGTGGGCGCTGTGTGCGGGAAACAGTCTCCAGAGAGGTTCAGTTGATTCCCACGGGCTGTCTTCCATTCTGAGGGGTTTAGCTGAGTGTCACTGAGTCGGGGAACTCATTTCGATCATTTGGGTAGTCTGAGAGAGAGTTGAGCGAGTGTTCTGAGACGGAGAAGAGAAAAACGCAGAAGTGGAGGGAAATTCAAAGGTTGGGTTTTGAGGCGAGTTGAACCAAACTGAGGGTGGAATTAGTCTTCTGGGATCCTTGCTAACGCAACCGTGCAAGAATTGAGGAGGAATGATCAAGGTTTGCTCAGGGACTCAAGTTCCAGTTTCTGGAAAAACGCAGTGTTGAGGACGACGACTTCCATGTTAGTTTGGAGTTAATTGGTTGGATGTTTTGGTTCGTCTAGGTTCCCTTAAGCTGCTGGTGAAGCTAATTTGATAATGGCACTGGTTTGGGTGAGTTCTGAGTGACGACCCGTTCGTCTGTTCGAGTCTGGGTTGCATCGATTTAGGGACAGTCGAGGTTAATCATCAATTCAGACCTAAAATTTATGGATTAGAGAGGATAATAGGATCAAAAACGAGAGGAATTGATTGAGAATTGGGCTTGAACTGGCCGGGTTGAGTCGCGGGTAATAGACCCGTTTATCAGTCTATCCGGGTAAGAACGATGACACTGTAGCTTGGCGCGTGGCCTTCACGCGCAGCCACTTTGGGCGGCGCGTGACGGCGCGTGCGATGTCATCTCCGATCACGGTCAACATGGAAATTGTTCCTTTCAGTTCAATTAACATTTTACCTTTAGGATTCGAGTTGTTCGGGAGTCATTCGGGATAATTTCGGGAGTCCGGAAGATTAAGTCTTTAAGTTTATTTTCGCCGAAAAATCCGGGAAAATTAGGGAAAAATTCGGGAAAATTAGGGAAAAATTATACGGGCTATTTGAGGCTGTTTGTAACCCTCTTGTACGTTTTTACAGGCCCGGACACTTCCGAAGCTACGGAGGAGCGCGTGGGACGCGATTGACGCGTCCTAAGACTGTGAGTGGACTTTTTGATTTCTAAATTGGGCATGCATGACTATTTTGCTTATTTATCTCATGGTTTTACATATGATTTTATGATGGTGACATGATATATCGGTTTTATGTGTTTTCACGTTTTCGAGATATTTATCGTATTTCACGCATTTCGAGGTTACGGTTTTTCACTTATGCATGCGTGATGTTTTGATGAAGTATCTGGATATGATTATGCATGTTACGGATTTATGATGTTTTGATCACATTTGCGAAGTGAATTTTCGGAAATTGCATGTGTTGGAATTTGCATGTGAATTCGTACATGAGTCCTATTATGATGTGATATGATTTCGGAATGATGTTGGAAAACGGTTTGTGATGAATCCTGATTTATTGTGTTTTAAAAACGGTTTGGGGTTTAAAGACCCGGTTGATTGTTGGATCCGGTTTTGGGTTTAAAGACCCGGTTTATTTAATGACGGGGCGGGCCCGAAAATTGGGTTTAAAGACCCGAATTGAGTTAAAGACTCGTGAGTTTAAAGACTCGATTATTGTGATACCCCCGAGGCCTATTAATCATGTTTTGAGTTTAAAGACTCGTTGATATCCCGGGAAGGCCTAATGTTGAGTTTAAAGACTCGGATGGATCCAACGGCATAATTGTGATTATTGATTTACGTTTTACTTGATTTGTGCAAATAATGTTTCAAAATGACGGTTTATGGAACCTGGCATTATTAAATGGTTTTACATGAGTTATGACGATCATTTGTGACATTTTTCATGTGTTTCGGAAAAAGAGTTTTCAAAAGTTTAATATGCAAATTTTGGATATTCGGTTATGCATGCGTGTTACAAAACTGGAGGGCGAACCCGATTTTCGGAAAAACTGTTTCTGTAAAACTTATGTTTCGGTCCACTCACACTTTGTTGTTTTAAATTCCCTCCAGGTCGTGGTACAAGCGTGGGGGCAAGCGCCGAGGCAGAGGCATAAAGTTTTCCGTTGCGGAGTAGTTAGTTCACAGAGTAGGATTTGTTCTTTAACCTGTTTTGTAATATTATGCTCTGTGAAACTGTGGACTTGGCGTCCAGTCGGATGTATTTGTTTAATCTCCCTGGTCTGACAATGGGTGTGTTGTAATATTAATTAGTTTTCCAGTCTTTTGGTTTCGATTGTCAGACGGGACCAGGATGCTTCCCAATTATCGAGGCGATAATCGGGGTGGGTCCTGTCAATTGGTATCAGAGCCTAGGTTTACGATTCGTGTCTGGCACTCGGGTGTGCCTTGATTATTGTACTAACTTATGCCTCTTTCAGAGAAGGACGACCGGCCATGCCTCCGCGACGCGAACCCCCTCCATGACCTGATGGCAATGCCGAGAGTGCTTCGATCGAGCGAGCCCAGCGTCTTAGGGCTACGGTGTTTAGTGGTGGAGCGGATCCCGAGGATGCTCACCGTTGGATTTCTCGGTTCGAGCGGATTTTTGCTGTGATGCACTGTCCTTCCGAGGAGCGAGTTGTATTGGCTACCTTTTTGCTTGATGGATCTACGTACGAGTGGTGGTACACTCTGGAGTTGTCGGGTTGGGATGCCCGTACAGTGACTTGGGAGACCTTTCGTGAACGGTTTCTGGATCAGTATTATCCCCGTTCATTCCGTGATGCTAGAGAGACCGAGTTTCTGCAGCTCCTGCAGGGGAGCATGTCCGTAGCTGAGTATGAGCAGAAATTTCAGATGCTAGCTCGTTTTGCTCCTACCTTTGTATCTACTGAGGCTAAGAAATGTCATAGGTTTGAGCTTGGTCTACGGGGTGAGATACGGGCCATTGTGACGGCCGGAGCTTTTGCTACTCTCAGGGAGTTGTCGGATGCCGCAGTACGGGTTGAGGCTAGTCTCCCGACACGTCCACAGTATTCTGGTGGTGGACAACATCGCGAGCGTTCATATCCTGGATCGTATGGTCAGAGAGCCCCGAAGAAGGGACGTTATAATGGAGCCTCATCTGCAGGCAATGACCGTTATGGCAGGCCTGGTAACTATCAGAGTTCCGGATTCCGAGCGCCTAGGGCGCAGACTGCTCCGCAGGCGAGCGCGACTTCTGTTGCTTCCACGGGACGGCAGGGCGGAGGTTTTGTTCGAGATGCTTCCAGTGTTATCTGTTTCTTCTGTGGCGAGCGAGGCCACTATCGGAGGGAGTGTCCATCTTTGCCACAGGGTGGTGGCGCAGGTCGGGGTGGAGCAGAGCAGGGACGGAGCACAGCTGCAGTTTCTGGGACTGGGAGCACTCGAGGAGGTGGTACTGGAGCGGCTAATGGACAGAGGGGTCGGGGCCGTGGGCGAGCAGCTGGACCACAGGCCCGAGTATTTGCTGTTACGCAGCAGGAGGCCAGGGCAGCGCCTGGTGTTGTGACAGGTACACTCACGATCTTTGGGCATGATGTATGTGCTTTAATTGATCCCGGAGCTACTCATTCATTTATATCACGGGACTGTGAGTTGTTGGCGGGTAGAGAGGTGTCCACCTTGGACTGTGACTTGGGTGTGAGTACACCCACGGGAGATGTATTTTTGGTAAATCAAGTGTTGCCGGAGTGTCCCGTAATGGTAGGTGATGTGGGTTTGATGGCAGATTTGATACTCTTGGACTTGCACGACTTTGATGTCATTCTAGGGATGGACTGGTTGACACTCCATCATGCTTCTATCGAATGTGTCGATAAGAAGGTTACTTTTCGGAGCCCGGGGTTACCGGAAACCACCTTTCAGGGAATACAACGAGCAACTCCTGTCGGAGTGATTTCAGCCCCGAAGGCAAGTAAGTTGTTGAGGAAAGGGTGCCAGGGATACTTAGCTCAAGTGATGGATTCACGAGCTGCACCATTGAGGGTGGAGGATATACCGATAGTACGGGAGTTCCCGGATGTCTTTCCGAAGGATCTACCGGGATTGCCCCCGCATCGAGATGTCGAGTTCACTGTTGATCTGGTTCCAGGCACGCAACCTATCTCTCAGACTCCGTATCGTATGGCGCCAGCCGAGTTGAAAGAACTGAAGGCGCAGTTACAAGAATTACTTGAGATGGGGTTTATTCGACCGAGTGTATCCCCCTGGGGAGCCCCGGTGTTGTTTGTGAAGAAAAAGGATGGGAGTTTGAGACTCTGCATCGATTACAGGCAACTGAATAAAGTAACAGTTAGGAACAAATACTCATTGCCTCGGATCGATGATTTGTTTGATCAACTGCGAGGAGCGCAGTACTTCTCCAAAATTGATCTACGTTCTGGGTATCATCAGTTGCGGGTTAAGGGTGAGGATGTACCCAAGACAGCCTTTAGGACCCGATATGGTCATTATGAGTTCCTTGTGATGCCGTTTGGTTTGACCAACGCACCCGCAGCGTTTATGGATTTGATGAACCGAGTGTTGCAGCCTTACTTGGATCGTTTTGTCATCGTGTTTATTGACGATATCCTAGTCTACTCGAGGAGTGCGGAAGCGCACGAGGAGCACTTAAGGATGGTGCTAGGTACCTTGAGGGAAAACCAGTTGTACGCGAAGCTCAGCAAATGTCAGTTTTGGTTGACGAGCGTGAGTTTCTTGGGGCATGTGATCTCAACTGACGGGATCAGAGTGGATTCTCAGAAAATTGAGGCAGTGGCGAAGTGGGAACAACCGAGGACCGTCACTGAAGTCAGAAGTTTCTTGGGTTTGGCTGGCTATTACAGGAGGTTCGTAGAGGGTTTCTCTACCATTGCTGCCCCGTTGACACGACTGACGCGGAAGGGAGTCAAGTTTGAGTGGGATGACGATTGTGAGCGTAGTTTTCGGGAGCTAAAGGAAAGGTTGACATCTGCTCCCATACTGACCCTTCCAGACGATAGTGGGGAATTTGAGGTGTACAGTGATGCATCCTTACAGGGTTTGGGATGTGTACTAATGCAGCATGGGGAAGTGATCGCCTATGCTTCGCGCCAGTTGAAACCGCATGAGCGCAATTATCCGACGCATGACTTGGAGTTAGCTGATGTCGTGCATGCGTTAAAAATCTAGAGACATCACCTGTATGGTGCGACTTGCAGAATGTTCACGGATCACAAAAGCCTGAAGTACTTGTTCACTCAGAAGGAGTTAAATGTGAGGCAACGACGGTGGCTAGAGCTAATTAAGGATTATGATTACACGATTGAGTACCACCCGGGAAAAGCCAATGTGGTGGCTGATGCTCTAAGCCGGAAGTCAACGCATTCTGTAGCACATCTACGGACGGTTCATTTGCCACTTTTGGTTGAACTCCGTAAGACTAGCATTGATCTGGGCTTGGATGGCCAAGGTGTTTTACTGGCTAGCTTTCATGTGAGACCACTTCTGATCGATCGGATCGTTGAGGCTCAATCTCAAGATCCTGTCTCATGTGTACTTCGGATTGAAGTGGAAGCCGGCGAGCGGCTAGATTTCACAGTCAGGGAGGATGGAGCTTTACTAAAGGAAGGGCGGTTGTGCGTTCCCGACGTTGAGGCACTGAAGAGGGAGATCTTGGACGAAGCTCATAGTTCGGCCTACGCGATGCATCCTGGTGGGACCAAGATGTATCGTACCTTGCGAGAGCACTACTGGTGGCCGGGAATGAAACGGGAGATTGCCGAGTTTGTCAGCAGGTGTCTGATTTGCCAGCAAGTGAAGGCTGAGAGACAACGACCCTTTGGAGCCTTGCAACCCCTACCTATCCCGGAATGGAAATGGGATCACTTGACGATGGATTTTGTGTTTGGACTTCCTAGGACACCTAGGGGTCACGATGGAGTTTGGGTGATTGTGGACAGGTTTACGAAATCAACTCATTTCTTGCCGGTGCGAGAGAACTTCAGGATGACACAGTTGGCTCAGTTGTTTATCGATGAGATCATCCGTTTGCACGGTACTCCGAAATCAATAGTTTCTGACCGAGACCCGAGGTTTACTTCTCGATTTTGGCAGAGTCTGTAGGAAGCATTTGGGACGAAACTTCGTTTCAGTACTGCATTTCATCCTCAGACTGACGGCCAGTCTGAGCGGACCATCCAGACTTTGGAGGATATGATGCGGGCTTGCGTTTTGCAATTTCAGGACACTTGGGAGTCACATCAAGCCTTAATGGAATTTGCCTACAACAACAGCTATCGGGCGAGCATTGGGATGGCTCCGTACGAAGCCTTGTACGGACGGCAGTGCAGAACCCCGTTGTGTTGGAAGGATGTGGGTGAAAGGAAGCTGACTAAATCCGAATTGGTGGAACTGACGACCGAGAAGGTCAAACTCATCAGGGATCGGCTCAAGGCAGCCCAAGACAGACAAAAGAGCTATGTGGACCATCGGATTCGAGATCTTGAGTTTGCGGTCGGAGATCGGGTATTCCTGAAATTATCCCCTTGGAAGGGTGTGGTGAGATTTGGCAAGAGAGGAAAGTTGAGCCCTCGTTATATCGAACCTTATGAGATCACTGAGAGGATTGGCCCGGTGGCCTACAGGTTGGCGCTACCGCCAGAGCTTTCGAGGGTCCACGATGTTTTCCATGTGTCGATGTTGCTGAAATACGTGTTCGACGCATCTCATGTACTGGAGGAACAGCCCATTGAACTTCGAGATGACTTGAGCTTTGAGGAACAGCCGGTGCAGATTTTGGATCGAAAGGATAAAGTACTACGTCGGAAGACCGTTCCTCTGGTAAAGGTTCTCTGGAGGAACCAGAATGTGGAGGAAGCCACATGGGAACCCGAGCCACAGATGCGAGAACAGTTCCCCTACTTGTTTCCTTGAAATTTCGGGACGAAATTTCTTAAGGGGGGGAGATTGTAACGCCCCGGACGTTCTGGAAATGTAATATTATAAAATATTGAATAAAATGACGTTTTTACCCTTGTGATTCGTATGGTGAATTTGCTGACTTTTTGATTGGGAGGTCGAACGGACGTTGAGCGATGACTGTGACGTAGTTCGGGACGTCACGAGTTCATAGACAGGTGGCACGTTCGATTCGGACGAACAGGGTGAAAGTTATGATGTTCGGAAGTTCAGGGGCATTATCGTAATTTGGACGTTATATGGGAAAAAGTTGACTTTTTGTTTGACAATTGATATCCATATGATTCAAAGACCGTTATGTTCGTCTCGACGCCCTGAGTACTACGACAGGCGGCACGCGCGAAACGGACGTCGGATGACCGAGTTACGGGTCACGGAAGTTGGAGGGCATTTTGGTAATTTTTTCCCTGAGGGCATTTTGGTCTTTTCACACGGGGTACTATTCACCACCGTGGAAAAACAGAGTGTGCGGCCGTGGGTTGAGCGTGCAATTGTTTAAGGTTTGGTGGAGGGATCAGACACATTGTTTATGGAAATTGAGGCATTGGAAGCACCCCATCGTGGCTGTGCAGAGCTTCAGTGCACGGGGAGTTTTAAAAATGGCCATGGGCGCTGTGTGCGGGAAACAGTCTCCAGAGAGGTTCAGTTGATTCCCACGGGATGTCTTCCATTCTGAGGGGTTTAGCTGAGTGTCACTGAGTCGGGGAACTCATTTCGATCATTTGGGTAGTCTGAGAGAGAGTTGAGCGAGTGTTCTGAGACGGGGAAGAGAAAAACGAAGAAGTGGAGGGAAATTCAAAGGTTGGGTTTTGAGGCGAGTTGAACCAAACTGAGGGTGGAATTAGTCTTCTGGGATCCTTGCTAACGCAACCGTGCAAGAATTGAGGAGGAATGATCAAGGTTTGCTCAGGGACTCAAGTTCCAGTTTCTGGAAAAACGCAGTGTTGAGGACGACGACTTCCATGTTAGTTTGGAGTTAATTGGTTGGATGTTTTGGTTCGTCTAGGTTCCCTTAAGCTGCTGGTGAAGCTAATTTGATAATGGCACTGGTTTGGGTGAGTTCTGAGTGACGACCCGTTCGTCTGTTCGAGTCTGGGTTGCATCGATTTAGGGACAGTCGAGGTTAATCATCAATTCAGACCTAAAATTTATGGATTAGAGAGGATAATAGGATCAAAAACGAGAGGAATTGATTGAGAATTGGGCTTGAACTGGCCGGGTTGAGTCGCGGGTAATAGACCCGTTTATCAGTCTATCCGGGTAAGAATGATGACACTGTAGCTTGGCGCGTGGCCTTCACGCGCAGCCACTTTGGGCGGCGCGTGACGGCGCGTGCGATGTCATCTTCGATCACGGTCAACATGGAAATTGTTCCTTTCAGTCCAATTAACATTTTACCTTTAGGATTCGAGTTGTTCGGGAGTCATTCGGGATAATTTCGGGAGTCCGGAAGATTAAGTCTTTAAGTTTATTTTCGCCAAAAAATCCGGGGAAATTAGGGAAAAATTATACGGGCTATTTGAGGCTGTTTGTAACCCTCTTGTACGTTTTTACAGGCCCGGACACTTCCGAAGCTACGGAAGAGCGCGTGGGACGCGATTGACGCGTCCTAAGACTGTGAGTGGACTTTTTGATTTCTAAATTGGGCATGCATGACTATTTTGCTTATTTATCTCATGGTTTTACATATGATTTTATGATGGTGACATGATATATCGGTTTTATGTGTTTTCACGTTTTCGAGATATTTATCGTATTTCACGCATTTCGAGGTTACGGTTTTTCACTTATGCATGCGTGATGTTTTGATGAAGTATCTGGATATGATTATGCATGTTACGGATTTATGATGTTTTGATCACATTTGCGAAGTGAATTTTCGGAAATTGCATGTGTTGGAATTTGCATGTGAATTCGTACATGAGTCCTATTATGATGTGATATGATTTCGGAATGATGTTGGAAAACGGTTTGTGATGAATCCTGATTTATTGTGTTTTAAAAACGGTTTGGGGTTTAAAGACCCGGTTGATTGTTGGATCCGGTTTTGGGTTTAAAGACCCGGTTTATTTAATGACGGGGCGGGCCCGAAAATTGGGTTTAAAGACCCGAATTGAGTTAAAGACTCGTGAGTTTAAAGACTCGATTATTGTGATACCCCCGAGGCCTATTAATCATGTTTTGAGTTTAAAGACTCGTTGATATCCCGGGAAGGCCTAATGTTGAGTTTAAAGACTCGGATGGATCCAACGGCATAATTGTGATTATTGATTTAAGTTTTACTTGATTTGTGCAAATAATGTTTCAAAATGACGGTTTATGGAACCTGGCATTATTAAATGGTTTTACATGAGTTATGACGATCCTTTGTGACATTTTTCATGTGTTTCGGAAAAAGAGTTTTCAAAAGTTTAATATGCAAATTTTGAATATTTGGTTATGCATGCGTGTTACAAAACTGGAGGGCGAACCCGATTTTCGGAAAAACTGTTTCTGTAAAACTTATGTTTCGGTCCACTCACACTTTGTTGTTTTAAATTCCCTCCAGGTCGTGGTACAAACGTGGGGGCAAGCGCCGAGGCAGAGGCATAAAGTTTTCCGTTGCGGAGTAGTTAGTTCACAGAGTAGGATTTGTTCTTTAACCTGTTTTGTAATATTATGCTCTGTGAAACTGTGGACTTGGCGTCCAGTCGGATGTATTTGTTTAATCTCCCTGGTCTGACAATGGGTGTGTTGTAATATTAATTAGTTTTCCAGTCTTTTGGTTTCGATTGTCAGACGGGACCAGGATGCTTCCCAATTATCGAGGCGATAATCGGGGTGGGTCCTGTCATGCACAGTCAGCACTGACATATCAGTGACGTGGCCCAATCAGGGGCTGACACGTGGCACTGACGTGGACAAGTGCCGTCATGACACGTGGCACTGACGTGGACCAGTGTCGTCATGACACATGGCACATGTCAGACTGACACGTGGCACTGACAGCATAGTGACGTGGACCAATGGGAGCTTGACACGTGGCACCTGTTAGAGTCTGACATGTCAGACCTGACAGCTGTCAGATGACGTCAGCGATGACGTCACCAGGTACTATAGCAGCGTTGACTTTTGCGTTGACCGGCGCGTGTGGGCGCGTGTGAACAGTGTTTTGAGTGGGCCTAGGGTCATTTTAAAGGTTTCGACGATCCGGATCCAATGGTGGTGGTTTCGGGTCGATCGGAGATCGTTAAATTGGTCAAATTGAGGTTTTTCACCTCGGGAAACGTGTACGGGGCACGTTGACTTTTCCGGGAAAGTTTAGAGTTTTTAATATGGACTTGTATAGGTTAGTAGTAACCTTTAGATATGGTTTGGACAGGTCAGGATTATCTGGAGAGGTCGGATTGGCTCGGGAGAGCCGTATGGCACGCAAATCGAGGCGGCAGCTCAGACGGTCTGTGAGTGGACCTTGCTTTCTAAATTGGTGCATGCATAAATGTTTATTATATGTTTTATTACTTGTTTGATGATGCCATGGGTGCATTTGTATGTGGTTACGTATAAGCACGTATTTCGAGGTTTCGGCCTTATACGGTGCTTATACGGGTCTGTATTTCTTATTTGGTTTTAATGAAAAGGTTTTGGATTTCAAAAGGATAAACTCGGGTATGAGACCCATTTGGTTTTGTCTTGGGCATATGACCTTAGATATCGGGCACGGTGCCCAGCTGATGTCATATGTTCGGGCACGAGACCCAGTTATTTTACGGTTTATGATTTCGGGGTCAGGGACCCTAGATGGATTTCCAAGTTCATGACGGTTTATGGGAACCAGCATGAACTCTGGAAAGGTCATTGTGGTTCATGACGGTTTATGGGAACCGACATGAACCTTTGTCAGGTCATTCTGGTTCATGACGGTTTAAGGGAACAGGCATGAATCCTGGTTAATGGATGTTATGGATCATGACGGTTCAAGGGAACCGGGCATGAATGTTTATGTTATGTATATATGTATTCATATACCTTCCTTTACTTCTATTATCTCCTCCGGGGAGGGTCGTTGGCCTGGGTGGACCCCGGAGTAGTCACGGAGCACCGACTGAGTGGAGTCACCCCCCAGTTGGGTTCCTTACTCTCAGGAAGGCTATGATTACTATTACCTCGGGTAGGGTCAGTGGTCTACGGACATTGATCTTGACTTTGAGAAGACTCGGATTGAGACCTGGGTAGCACGCGCGTAGCTTTGGAAACCGTGACAGGATTGGTTGTGTGAATTATATGTATATATGATATGTGTTTACACAGATTTTGGGCAATGGCCCGTATGGTTGGTTCTTTATGGTTTGGGGCTGAGTCCCTTATGGATTTGGGCAGTGGCCCGTATGGTCGTTTTCATTGTGGTCCTTTCGACCTTGGTTTATATCTGATTTGGGCTTAGTTCCCACATATGGTTTCTTTGGTTAAATGGTTTTCCAATGCATGCATGCTTTTTAGTGAAGGGTACAAATGTCTTCTCGTTAAAATGTTTTTACAATCTCTTGTTTTGTCCACTCACAGTTTTTAATGTTTTGACTGCCCTTCAGGTTAACAACGGGTGTGGACTGTAGCAGAGACCGAGATATCACATGCCTCCTCCGGATCCTGGCGTACTCTGATAGCCCGGGAGGGCAAAGGATGGAATTATCCCTTGTTTGACACTCCGTGTCAGACGGGAGCAGGGTCATCCCGCGTTAATCCCGGGGGGATTGGGATGAGTCCTGTCAGACATCCTGTGAATATTCAATAGATGTGTGTCAGCAATTATAATAATAATAGTGGAAGGAGTAAAAAAATAATAATAATAATAATAACAACAACAAATATGATTAATTAATTAAAATAAATTAGAATACATAATAAATAATAATATATTAATTAGTATTTTTGATACATAGACATTTCTTATAAATTAATATAATATAATACAAACATTATAATATAGTCGATATCTTAATTTAGTAGAGTACCAAACACTCGACTAAATAGTCAGTATATCCGGTTAACATATTAATCTATCTACGTGAAATATTTAGTATAATACAACGTACCACATGAGGCCATTTCTATTTTAGAGACAATATTATAAGTCTCTGAAACTATATATGTAACGACCCGTCCCGAATTATCGGGATCAATTAAGACTAATGACGGATTAGCCTCGCTAATCGGAGACTAATCGGGAATTAGTCAAGGATTAACGGACATTTAGGGCGAAATGACGATTTTGCCCCTAGAATGGATGAAACGTTGACTTTTCGTTCAAGCGATCAAATGGACTTTGGCTGATGAATGTGACATAGTTCGAAACGTCACGAGTTCATAGACACGTGGCACGTCCGATTCCGACATTCGAGGAAGAAGTTATGACATTCGGAAGTTCGAGGGTATTTTGGTAATTTGGTTGAAAAGGGACCAATGGTTGATTTTTGACTCGGGAGGTCCGATGGCCAAGGGCAGAGGACTGTTACGTAGATCGGGACGATACGAATTCGTAGACAGGCAGCACGTCAAATTCGGACGTTAGACGGAGAAGTTACGGTTCAAGGAAGTTCGAACGTACTATTGCACGTTTTACGAGACGGGAGCTATTTGTCAGCAAGTGGGGCCCATCTATTTTGGGGGCAGGCCTAATGAATGAATGACACTTGTCATCCATCCATTGCCCACCTAAATTGGTTCATGCATATCAGTTCACTTTCTTTGTTTTCTTCATTCGAAACCGATCAAAACATCCAACCCAAATCCAAAAACCTTCCCATGTGATCTTGAGTGAGGCCCAGAGAGTGATGAGAGGAAGGCTGGAGGATGATGGTGGCTGTCCAGGACAGCGCAGCCGTGGACGGCGGAGGCCACCTGTGCAGGTAATCGGTTTTTGCCCGATTTCCTCCATTTTCAATTTAATCATTATGGGTCATTTTGGGTGATTGGAATGAGTTAAAGGGGTTGCTAGGAAGATGTTAGGAAGGTTTTTGATGTTTCTTCACGGCTGTGCAACCCTGGGGGATTTCTGCGAAAATCGAACCGTGAGGGACAATCGGGTTTATGGATTTTTGTAGGTTTTAGATGATTTGGTTCATAGGTTTAGGTTCCTAGGATCTAAACATGAAGAATAGGATTGATTAGGAAGAGAAAGGATGAAAATTCAACCAGGTAGGAGGCTGGACCGGTCACTCCGGTCCAAGTTGCAAGAAAAACCGAACTGGCCGGTTGGACTAGTCGGTTGAAGGAAGAAGATGACTCTGTGCAGTGGCGCGTGAGGTGCACGCGCAGATCCATCTCAGGGCACATGACGATGCGTGGTGAAGCTTTTTGGGAAACTTCCAACATGTGAAATCATTTAATCGATGTAACGAACATTTTGGGACTGGTTTCGAGTCGATCGGACATCGTCTCAATATAGTTCGGGTTGTCCGAAAGTTTTGGAGCGCGTTTAAAAATAGTTAAAAATTCTAGAAAATTATGGGGCTTTAGTGAGGGGTTAATTAAGTAGTTAGTAACCCTCTAAAATGATTTGGACAGGTTTGGGAACCCCGAAG
Source organism: Prinsepia uniflora (assembly GCA_032719365.1). NCBI lineage: Eukaryota > Viridiplantae > Streptophyta > Magnoliopsida > Rosales > Rosaceae > Prinsepia > Prinsepia uniflora. The sequence goes on from CM064870.1 coordinate 14,722,264, forward strand.
ACGACGATTGACCAGGAAGGCGTACGACGCGCGTATCGAGGCGACAGTGCGGACGGTCTGTGAGTGGACTTTCTTTATGAAATCGATGCATGCATAAATGTTTTATATGTGTTTTAATATATGTTTTGTGATGCCATGAGTACATTTTGTGTGTGTGTGTTTACGTATGGGCACGTACTTCGAGGTTTTCGGGTTTTATACGTGCTTATACCCACTTATGCTTTCGGTTTTAATGAAATGGTTTTGAAAAGGTATAATCGGGCGTGAGACCCATTTGAATTTGATTTTGACTCGGGCATGAGACCCTATTGATGACATACGGGTCTGAGTCGTGGTCGCGACGAGTGTTGTGTGTACGGCGACGGACGACGTGACACTCGCCTCCGGATTGGGATGCGTTCCTTCCGTAGAGGTCAAGATGCACGTTTCGTCATCGAGAAGCCATTGGAGGCTCGATTTCGAAGTGCTGGCGGTTTAGAGGATCAATCAGTGACGTGTGCACCATGGTCTCGAGATGGTCGCGGCAGTGATGTGTTCACAGCGACATACCAGGATTGAGAGCGGTCCTGGATTGATGGTTGCACGCATCACTATAATCGGAATCGTGATTGACCTTGAGATATCGGGCTCTATGCCCCATTGATTTACGAATTCGGGCTTGGTGCCCAGTTATTGCGAAACTGGGCTGGAGGCCCTATTGAGTCATAAGTTCGAGCTGGAGGGCCAGTTGCTTTATGTTATCGGGCGTGAGTCCCATTTTATGGTTCGCTATACTAGTATGTATATACCCTCCTTACGAGCTTATTGATTGGTCTCCTCCAAACGTCCACCTGGAGAGTCACGATCCACAGACCAGAGTGGGTATCCCCATAGGGATCCCGTTCCAGGAGTGGGCGTTATGATGTGGTCCCGGACCAGATTCCGAAGAGATAATCGGACTTGGTCCGAAGATAGAGCCTCCTAGATAGAGAATTCCTGGGAGAAGACTCGGAGTGAAACCCCGAGTAGTATGCATACTTATATATATAGAGAGAGAAATCGTGACATATATCGGGGATGTGTTCCCTAGGGGCTGTGTGCCCCGAGTTGGCATCTTCTCAGGAAGTTCCTAGGATGGGTTATATATGTATATACGTATATGTGTACGAGTTTTCACTAAGACGACGTTGGGCTGAGACCCACGTGTATTGGTTTTGGGCTGAGACCCATATGAGCTGGATTTGGGACGAGTTCCCACGTGTTTTGGTTTGGGCGGAGGTCCCATGTATTGACTTACGGATTTCGGGCCAAGGCCCAAATGGTTTTATGGTTCATGACGGTTTATGGGGACCGGACATGAATCCTAGAAATGGTTTTCGAATGCATGCATATGTTTTTAATGAAGGGCATAAAAGTATTTTAAGAAATGTTTTTATAAAATATTTGTTTTGTCCACTCACAGTTTTTGTGTTTTAAATACTCTTTAGGTTGATCGCGGATGCGGGCTGTAGTAGAGACGAGACATCACATTCCTTCTTCTGATCCTTGCGCCCTCTGATAGCCCCGGTTGGGCAAAGAACGGAAATATCTCTGGTCTGACACTTCGTGTCAGACTGGAGCATGCACGTCCCACGCTAATCACGAGGGATTTAGGACGGGTCCTGACAATATAAATTAACGCGTACAATGAGTGAAATTACAAAATTCATGCTAACATGGAGGCCACATTGGAACACCATCCATATTATAAAATTTCAAATATCCAATAAATGACATGCATTTAACAAAAAATCCAATAAACGACATGCACTTAACAAAAAAAAAAAAGGAATTTAAATTTAGCATTCATGTTAATTTTATTTTTTCTTTTTATTTTTAGTTCCTCTTAAATCTAATTAGGCCACATATTTTTTTAAATCGTATTATTGACTCTGACGTTCACCATTAGATTTTTGATTGACTTTGTATCTAATTATGTATTATCGTTGATATTTTTAAATAAAACATATCTTCTAACAAAAATATTAGTTGTTAGAAATTTCCAATAAAAAACAAAATAAAGTTGTTACAAATGCATAATGGAGAAATAATTTCAACTTGCTCTTCATATTAATGATTTGGAAAATAGCTTTGACCTAATCTACCTAATGATGAACTCTTGGGGTCAGCAAGGGTCATATATTTTTTCACACAAAAAAAAAGTAGAAAAAGAAAACCACATTTGTTGCCCACCAATTTTAGATATTCACATTGAAGTAGAAGGAAAAAAAGTTGAAACAAATTTGCCAATTTTTGTTTCAACCAACAAGAGGCATATTTTCGCATCCCTCGCTCTCTCAAGTCTCAATGCACATGCAAATACGCATCAAGCAATGTCGTTTTGCCACCATCATCATCCACGTCTTTCTCGCTCGCCGGGTCCATCCGCTGCCACGCAATTCCATCCTGTGGTCAGAAAGCCGTGCAGGCCCAGCCTTTCCACGTAATCGCCACGTGGGACCAACGTCATTCGGGTATCGTTGTCAACCGCAGCCCCACCGCCACCGACGACCGCCAACTTTCCACTGAAAGCGACGACACATTCCATTGAGTCCACCACTTACGTGGCGGGCCCACTCCACCAACGTGGCCATGTCAGCTCCTACTCAGTTACAAGTGTCCTCACGCGTTTTGCCGAGCCAAACTCCCCGCCCTACGTGTCCCCCTTGGATCCTCTGGCCCCCACTAACTACCTCCCGTTTTTATTTAAATAGCTTATTTATTATTATAAATTTAAAATAAAAAGGAAAAAACCCAAGTTATTATTTTATTAAAACTGCTACCAAAATCCACTCGCCCGGCCATCAACGCGTGGCTAAAACGCGATGAGCTGCGGTGGGGATTAGGCTCTGTTATAGGCTTTTGCCGGGTTGGATTGTGGAGCACGTTTCTCGTGGATACCCGAAACTCTATAAATGCCGAAACTCTAAATTTGAGGGGCCTTCTTTCTTCTCTCTCTTCCTTTTCGCTTCGCTTTCGCTCTCGCTCGCTCGTTGCCTTTTCATTGCTTCCAATTTTATGCCCTTTTGAGTTTTGCCCTTGTTTCACGATTCTCCGCCAATTTTTTGTGTGTATCATTTTCGATTTTCTGCGCAGCTCGTTGCTTGCCGATTAAGGTGAATAATTTTACAATCATTTGTTGCTGTTATTGTCAATATCTTTCTCTTAAAGCGTCTACATTTATCACCTGTTTGGCCGCCGACAAAATAAAAACTAGTTTTCCGTCAGAACCAAGTTTTTTCTCGTCGTTTGTTTGAATTTTCAAGTGAAAATGTTGTGTACTTTCTTGGTTTCCCCTTTTATTTTCCTCTTTTTTCTCGGCTGCCAAACAGAGCATTTAGCATCTTTCCATCCACCTTACCAGCCATCACTCCTGCTTATTTCTGTGATTTGGTTTGAAGGTCCCCAATCCGCGCCTGCATTCGGAAGACTGATTAGCGTTTGGGATTAAAACTCACCAACACGGTACGTCGTCGTTTCCTCCTCTTCTTCTTCTTCGTCTTCTGCTTAATGCTAAATGAAAAACGAAACCTTGTGGCGATTTGGAGCTTATTGATTATCAAAGATTTGATTTTTATCACTCTTTTAGAATTGGGTTCTCTTAATAGTTAATTTAAGAATCTGGAAGCGATATTGTCTTTGAGCTGCGTTAGTTTTATGGTTTGTTTTACAAATCATTTTTTTATAACCGCTAAAACTGACGATGTCAACTTTGTCTCCTTTGGAGCTGTTTTCGGTTGAGCTGATGTGTTATTGTTCTTTGATATTTTACTCCAGAATCAAATATTGCTTCTCTGCAAATGATTGGTCAAATGTCGATTCATGTCGTAATCGCGTAAACTATTCTAAACTTCTAGAGGAAATTAAAAAAAAAAAAAAAAGTCTTCATCTTTGAAGTCATATCTTTCTCCACAGGCAATCTTGACCTTAAACTTCAATTCTACTCTTGGGTTTAGTCTTGCTGGTATTTTCAAGAATGCCCTGAAAATCTTATGCCCTTTGTGTCCACACATCTCCAAGACTCCATCCATGTCTGTCCATAAGTTTTAAAGATTCCATGTTTCTGTGCAGGCTCTTTTTTCTGTGGTATGATATGTTGTGGGACATAGGAGCTTTTTATAGTATGCAATTACCAGTTAGATATTTTAGCAAATATTCTCTGCCATATCCATACCCAAGTATTTTTCGTAGCCATTTACAATAATGTAGGTGATTATATAGACTAGCACAGTTGTTTTATTCTCGAGGTTAATCATATTCGAATATAAGTTGTTAAGCATATCTAGATACAAAGTTATTTCTCACAGCTGATACGCCGAACGGTTATGTGCACAGTTAGTGGAATCTTATAAATTTGTGAAAATCCCATTGCTTGAATCTGGATCCCGTGGGCTATCTGCTGTGTATTTCCTCCTGTGTCAAACCACTATGTATTTCCGCTGTGAAAGAAAACTGAACGTCTTTGCTGTTGCCACTAGTTTTGATGAAATTTTTTTATCAGGAGAAAACAGATGTTGCGCTATATGTATAACAAATTTGGCATGTTTCTTTGTTTGATCTAATTCTAGTTAACCTGAGGAGAAATGATCTTTAGTTCTTATTCATTAGCTTCTTTTTGCTCATAATTTGATTTCATTTCATGCAAAGACTATATTCAAGTCGGTGAGAGGTCATATATGTGCTTATTTTCATCTAACTTTTAGCATAAATTCAGTATGAAATTTACAACCCGTTAATGCATTGTCTAATAATGCCTGAAACCGTGTTTCCTATTTTCACATATCTCCACAAGGAACATTCTATCATCTCAAAAATAGAAAACTCATATGTTTTTCTTTTGTCAAATCCACAAGTCGCTGTTTTCTCTGGTTAGCAGTTATTCCTACTGATTGCTAAGGAGATGAGAAGGTGCAAATCTTCTTGTCATATAAACGAAGATTAAATTACCACTTGATCTTCACTAATGATTATATGTTTGTTCATTCAATCATTCGATATAAGGATCCATATACTTTATGTACTGATTACTAGGATCCATGCACTTGATGTACTGATTACTAAGTACAGGTGACTTGAAGAACTGAAAGTGTGGTGTTTCATTGATTACAGGATCATCTGAAAGATGTTATAATAGATTTATACTCTGCTTTACATCGGCGTGGTTACTTGTCTAAAGTTTACTCTGTACCTCTGCTACAAATCTGGATCCAATGGACCTGAAATCAAATCATGCTTCTCCCGTTCTCACTGATTCTGTACCCTTGAGCAAGTCAAGACTTGGCATCCAGTCCAGCCTGTTACCATATTCACCTCCAGGAGCAGTTTTTTCTGCAGGTCTATACCTAACAATCCCTAGGAGAAAGGCTGGATTACTTGATGATGTTCGCTCCAACTCTTGGCTCGATGCTATGAAATCTTCATCGCCTCCTCACAGAAAGATAACCAAGGATCTTATTAATGAGTCTGTAGAGACTGACATTGATATTGCTTATCGCACCTGGATGGTAATAACTGTTTCTAAGTGGTTTATAGAGATTTTAAAGTTTATTCAGTCTCTACTCAACATCTTTCTGTCTAATCTTGCAGGTTAAGTATCCATCAGCGGTTACATCATTTGAGCAAATCACTAATTACGCCAAGGGAAAAAGATTAGCATTGTTTCTTGATTATGATGGGACTTTATCTCCAATTGTAGATAACCCTGACTGTGCCTTTATGTCTGATGCTGTAAGAATATCTTGATACTCTATATTTTCCGTCTATATTTTAGTCCTATTTTTTCTTTTACTCCCCATGCTGATAAAAAAAAGTTCCAATCTTTGCAGATGCGTGCATCTGTGAAAAGGGTGGCAAAATATTTCCCAACAGCCATTATTAGTGGAAGAAGCCATGACAAGGTATCTGCTAGTTGGAGGCTTAAATGAATGATATCATGCCATACTCTTTAACAATCATCTGTCTGTTTCTATTCATCCATGTCTCTTGGTGCTTTCTGATTTGGCTAATGCATGTGCTATGCCTTATTCTATCAGGTATTTGAGTTTGTAGGACTATCAGAACTCTATTATGCGGGTAGTCATGGGATGGACATAATGGCCCCTGTGAGACATTCCCTAGCTGATGACCGCAGAAATGGTTTTAGGTTTACTGACAAACACGTAATATTTGCAACTATCTGTCCCTCTCATTTACAAACACAATGAAACACAAAATTATATATTTTTTTGTTTTTTGTTTTGTTTGATTTATTTATTTCTGTTGAATCCAGGTTAAAGATGTTAACTTATTCCAGCCTGCAGCTGAATTTTTACCTATGATAGGCAAGGTTTGTAAGTTTCTCTGCAATAAACCACAAGTTCTTTTATCTTCTGTTTGACAAATGACAAGATAGTGTTTTTGACCTTTATTCTTGGCCAGGTTTTTAATTCCATTGTTGAAAGTACCAAAGACATTGAAGGAGCTAAAGTTGAGAATAATAAGTTCTGTGTCTCTGTACACTACCGCAACGTAGATGAGAAGGTAATCCAACAGATATGGAGTCTTTTATATTGTTATGCCCTTATTGATCGTTCTATGTTTACTCATTATGTACTTTTGTCTGCAGAGTTGGCCTGCAGTTGCGAACTGTGTCCACGACATTCTTAAAGACTACCCACGTCTGCATTTGACTCATGGGCGGAAGGTATTCTTAACACTCAACAAGCAAGAAAAAATCTATCTCAGTTTCAGCTTCTATAACTTAGCTTATGATTTGGTGATTCTTATTCCATTCGTTTTTGTTCTGTTTGCTGAATTTTTAGGTTTTGGAGGTTCGACCAATGATAAACTGGGATAAAGGGAAGGCTGTCACATTTTTACTTGAATCTCTTGGTGAGCATTTCTTTTCCTATCCCCATCTTTTTGTTTAAGTAGTTTTCAAAAAATCATTGGATTCCATCTTATTTCATCTACAACATATTAGGGCTAAGTGATTGCGAAGATGTGCTCCCGCTATATATTGGAGATGACCGCACAGACGAAGATGCATTCAAGGTTCTGAGGGAAGGAAACAAAGGTTACGGCATTTTAGTCTCGAATATGCCCAAGGATAGCAATGCTTTTTACTCCCTCAGGGACCCCTCGGAGGTAAATTTTTCTTGCTTTGTAATCTGTAATTATTTGTCTAGGCATCCTTCACCTAGTCGGACGAAGAGTATTCTTGAAGTTAAAGTAACACGCGAACCCTGTTAGAACACGCGTCGTTCAAAACAAACATCCCCTTATGACATCTTGTAACTCATGTTTAGGTAATGGAGTTTCTCAAGTCACTGGTGACATGGAAGACGTCAAGTGCTCTATAAGACACTCAGCCATAGGATTATACAACATAGAAGATGAGATAATTTCTTGACATGCTTATACGATGAAACCCCACAACAAATCTTATTTTGAGTTCTCTAGAGATTTGATTATACCAGGAGGGTTTTGGAGCAGCAGGCTTGCATGGAAGATGGCTGCTTGCTGTGCTCACAGCTTCCTTGCCCCTTTTTTTTTATTGGGTGCCTCAATTGTAAATTCCTTTAGCTTAATTTATCTTCTGGTTTTTACAAAAGGTGCCTTCATTTTTTCATTTCTTCCTGGGTGTATTAATTATTCATTTTCTTTTTACTCCCATTGCTCTTGAATTTTGGTTAAAAGTATAATCTCTCATATATCCTAATCATTCTTTGATTCCTTAAAATATGTCACAACTCACAAGCATCTGGCTTGATAACTTTATGATTGGATTCTCAGAAAGTTTTCCCCTGGATCTGTTGCGTGGGTTCTAGCAGAAAGTGCTGGTTCCAACTAAAGCTTATAGCATGATCCATAAACCTATAAAAAGTTCAGAAATCCCATCAATACGGTAACCTGAAAATGACCAAAAATATAAATTATATAATCATGGAGATGGCCAAAGAAATAATCATGAAGAACACTTGAAGAAGCATGGAAGGCATGAATCACGAGTTCCATAAATTATATAATCATAGAGATGGCCAAAGAAATAACGAAGAAAAGTTGATGGAAAATTGGCATGTAATGAGTGATGAAAATATTGCTAGTTTTGCCGATATATAGCTCGATATATCGGTGAATTTGGAACTATATTTTTCATTTATTGCTTATTTTGAACTATATTTGTCATTTTTTTTCAATTTTAAATATATCAATCCTTTCCAATTTTAAATATGTCAATCCTTTCCAATTTTAACTATATCACTCCTTTTCAATTGCTGAACAAAGATTGACTATTTTTTTTATCATTTTTTTTTCCAATTTTAAATATATTTACTCATTTTATAATTTTTCTTCCATTCAAATTTTTTTTATGCTTATTGTTATGTTTTTAATTATATTAACATTCAATTATAGTAATTCACTTCAATTTATGTTTATGTTTAGATTTTTATATTACTAGTTATCGGCAGAACCCTATTGTATCATATTATTCATCATATATTTATTATATCAAAGTCATTTTATAGTTTTTATTAGTCCTATATAAACCATCATTGGGTATTTAAGTTTTTCCCAAAGTTTCATTCCAAATTTCCAATTTTTAGACTGAATTTCTGTCATTTTTGTTGACCATAAACGATATCGATATCAATACCGATATTTGGGCAAGATATTCGTAAATTTGATTAGCGATATATCCGTCGCTATCGATATTTTCATTCTTGCATGTAATGTAGCTAAAAAATTACTAATTTTTCTTTTAACCAACCACCAACTATATCTAATTATTATTTTTTTATCCTTTAAACAATTGATCATGTGGGTTTTACAGGACTTTTGAGTTGGTTAAAAACCGGCAATTTCACCGATTTGAAATATTTGTTATTCTTGATCTCTCTCCAGCTAATATCTCAAGTAGGGATAATGTCAATATTTTTATTTTTATTTTTAGTCGTTCTATTAAGTAGGTAGGTTTACCAAATGAATTTTGATAATCTTAGCTCATCTCTAGCAACATCCTTTTAAAGGGCTACCTAAATTAAAATTTAGCTTTCTAAAAATTAGTTTTTTAATGAATAGTGGAGGATTATATTTTACCATTTCTAACAGTGAAGGTTATGTTCAATTTCATTTAATATTTTATAATTTTTAATTGTGTAATAAATTAATAAATGCATTAAATACACATTTTAATTATTTTTTGGATATGTGACAAAATAAAAATATTTTGTATAAGATCTTTTTTTCTCGACACGGGTCGACTCGTGAAATTCGTATTTTTTATATATTATTTTAAGATAACAAAATGATGAGGTATTGTAATGCAAACAAATACCTCCAAAATCATCTTGTCGCACACATTTGGGCTATGGACGGACATGAAATATGAGCGGAGTCACACTCAATTTATGATGGAGGAAATAAATTGCAATTTAATTTCATGAGAAACATGTTTGTTTTACTTTCGAGTTTAGATGTTTGTAAGTTATTTTTCATGAGTCTTATGTTTATATTTTTTTTAATGGGTCTTATGTTTGTATTTTTTTTTTCAAGTCTTATATTTGTATTTGTTTTGGCATTAGTTTTGCAAAATTTAAATAGTAATATTTAATTGACTAATTATTTAAATTATAATTGAAAAATATTTTTATTATTAATAAAAAAGAAAACAATTTAAAGATAGAAATTTAAATACAACAAGTCAAGCATAAGAAATTTAAATATAAAGAGCAAAAGTAAAAAAATCATCTATAGCAAGTGTCTTAAATGTGTCATAAAAGGCTAAATATTGCTCTCTAGGCTAAAGTGTCAGTCAAATATAACGGGCCCTTTAACCACAAAGATTAGCATTTAGCTCTTTAGGATGACACATTTAAAATGCTTGCTTGTGATGATTTTTTTTTAAAAAAAAATTCTTAAATTTTACTTCTTTCGGAGGGGTATTGCTAGAAGCCTAGAAATGGCTTCCTCTTCTTTTTTTTTTTTTTGGGCGAAGAAATGACCTTATATCGAATTTATATGTTAACTATTTAGCAAAACAAAATATATACATATATGCGAACTGATCGTAATGGGCTTGTCATGGGTCTCTATGATTAATGTACATCATGGCGGAACGGCCTACATGGGCCCGCCATTTGACGAATTATAAAGAATATGCATACCACCATTAACTGTTCATATAATGCCCCGCGATGATGAGATGCTTCCTTTTCAGGAGGACAAATCCAAAAGATGATACGAACAAAATATGAAATTACAAATAATAGGCAAGACTGCAAGAGTAGTCCTTTCGAGTTGTAATTGTAAACAAATCCGAAATATATCTATATTTTAAAATAAACTCCGTAAAAAATTAATAAATTAGAGGTCGTTTGATTATTTAAATATATTAAATAAATCAAATAATTTTTAATAAGAATTAAAATTTTTATAGAAAACCATTTATTTAACTTATACGTATAAATGAATAAATAATCTTCAGTTTAATTTTTTTTTAAATATTTTTAAACTGATGATGATGAAGTTGAACGATTTATCAATTAATAATTAGATAAATAAAAAAATAATGGTACAAAAGTACCATTAGAACATAATATAAATATTATTCTTAAAAAATGGGCTGTCTAACAAATTCACAATGCACAAAAATAAAATAAAACAAGTTTTCAAAAAGTTTCTTGTGAGATGTTAGGTTTGGTGGTACCCAAAACATAAATAAAAATTCTTTGCACATCTCTCAAAGAAGATGCTAAGGATTATTGGGATTTATAATGCAATTAATCGACAAAACCGACATCTATGCTTTATGAGATTGACAAAAACGACATCCATGCTGCACGAAACCGACCAAAACGACATGTATGTGAGGTATGCATGCAGGCAGTCCTCATAGCTGCCTACTCCTATCTTCTCTTCGTTTTCAACCTACCATTCCTTCCTCAACTTCCTCATGAGTGCATGCGTATAAATTCAACACCTCCAGAAATCAAATAAATCAAGATGCATAATCTGAATGTTAGGTGACGATGACATATTTTGTACGTGAGATTTGGAACAATACGAAAAGGGCTAATTAATTAGCTTAATTAAGTATTTAAGCATGTTCTGTTAAGATCATCGAATATACGGTTTTGTTAGATTTGGAGCAAATTAGACAAATATATGATGACACATCCACATGACCACACATGTTCCCACGTTGGCTGGATCCAACTTCAACTTCATCGTACGTAGATCAATGTCGGTTTTTTCCATGCACGTACACAACGTACACTGCCATAATTAATCAAACCATAAACAATAATACTGTTTTTTTAATACCTACTAATCACTTCTCCACAAATTCAAAAATTTGAGCTAATAACGTCATCAAGGTATGTATAAAATTATAAATATATATTTCACATTTGAAAGTAAGATAAATTAATGAAGAAATGGTTACTATTTCTATAATTAAGGGTGAAATTGTTAGTATTTTTTACTTGTTGCTCATCGTGCTAATTTTGAGCGTATTCGTTTTATGTGGATTTTTCGGAGCACAAACAAGATAGTCGATACTTTAACCACTCAAGCTCGACAAAGAATGTGCAGAGAAGTCTCGATTGACCGCCCTCCATCATTTTTAGTATTTGTTTTAAACAGTGATGGATTATCTTGTCCCCATAGCTAAGTTTTCTTCTTTTGGGGCTAATAGTGGACGTTTTATGGTATATCATGTATCTTTATTCCGAATCCCTTTATAGTTTCTCTTTTTCTCTGTTTTCCCGTTTTTTCTCTTGTATTGTTTTCTCTTTGCTACGGTTTTCTTCTGAATGAATTTTCACTTCTGATAAAAAAAAATACAGTTTGAAAAAATGAAAAACTTCCATATGATGAATTGAAAATTATGAAAATATAACTATAATTAAGTTATTTGCAATAAATTATAAAATACTGAATTGTAATTTGGTCTTTAATTCATGATCAATATATATATTTTTTTAAATCAAGCCAAATGGGTGTAATTCAGAATATTAGAATTTTGATTTGCAAACTAAATTCGAACATCATCTTCTTTCGTCAAATAATGATCGGACTATTTAAATAAATAAAAACAACAATCTTTGAAATCAGCATCATTTCCTATTTCCATACCCCTCCCTTGTCTTACTTTGTTTTTGGGCCCGCAAATTATTATTATCAACAAACTTTCGGCCTAGCAATTACTATATAGGTTATCCCACCACCATTATTTTTTATTTATTTGCTGAGCGGATGGATGATTGATGAACACTGAACGTCTATATATCCAGATTTCAGGCATGGGCACTGTGCACTACTCTGTTAGCCACGTTTTTTTTATGGGCCGTCCTTCGACAAACCCCTCTTTTGATTTTCAATAATCTTTGCCCATAATCTTTCCATGCTAGCATTTTGTTTCTACTTCCTTTTGTTCCATTACGTTCATTGAATCATGTTTTGAGATCATGGACATCATTCATGTCAATCATCTCTACTTTGGATTCTCTAAACAAATTTGTACTCATATTATTTGTAATCGTTAAGTTTAATTTGTGTTAAAATAAGAATAAGATCTAAATCAAAGAGGTTCTTTTGTTAATAAAAATAATAATATTTATGTCAATTACATTATCGATTCATTCTATTATATTACACGTGTAGAATATTCAGTCCCCAAATTTTGAGGACATCCCAAGTGATAACAAAAAGAGGATTCCTTTGCATGAACAATTTCCAGTTCACTCATGTTATATTATACGGCAATCCTCTGTTATGTCCATTTCTAAAATGTCTCTTTTTAAAAAAGGCTATCTAATTTAAACTTTAAATTTATATATTTATAAAAATGACACAACTTTATATACAAACAGAAAAAATTATAGCCGATTCATATTCCCATCGTTTCATTTGTTATAAAAAAAAACCTAAATTCAAACACATGATTTCTCTCAACGTTAGAGACGTCGCACTCACAAAGAATTCTGAATAGTCTGGTCCATTTTTCGCCCAACCGAAACACAAAGAACTAGGAGATTAACACGGTGAACTCGGCCACCGACGACGACCGCAACCTACATGATCTAGACAGTGCGGCGCTCTCATCGAGGCCATTGGATGAGACGCAAAAGAGCTGTTTGCCGGGGCCTTCCGAGAAGCAGAATAAGAAGAAGTATGTGGACCTAGGATGTATCATCGTCACCCGTAAGATCTTTGTTTTGATGATCGGGACACTCATCGTCTCTGCCTTTCTAGTCGACTTCATCGTTGTTGAGAAGGTTACTGTAGAGGAAGCAAGTAAGAGGCTTAATTTTAATGTAACGACCCGTCTCGAATTTACGGAATTATCGAGACTAATCGGGATTAATCGGGGTGAAATGACGTTTTACCCCTAGAAGGGAAAAAGTTAATTTTTGACCTGAGAGGTCATTGGCAAGTGGACCGAGATCCATTACATAGATCGAGGCGATATGAGTCCGTAGACAAGCGTCATGTCGAAAACAAACATCGTATAGGAAAGTTACGGGTCAAGAACGATTGTACGTACTACTTACGATTGCACGTAAATCGAGAACGGTTGACTTTCAGTTTGTTTTCTAGTGGGCCCAAAATATCTAGCTGAACCAGTGGATGAGTGACAAGTGTCACTCATCCCATTAGCCCATCACCCACATTCATGCACCATCATCTTTCTTTGTTTCTCTCCCACCCGAAACCAAAAATCCATTTCATCTTCTTCTTGGACTTCAACGCCCAGTGCTGGTTGAGAGTGACTGAGAGTGAGGTAGAGGCTAAGAGACTGAATGGGATGGCAAGGGCGGCGGAGCTACGGTGGCTGGCTGGAAACCGTGAAAACTAGGTAAATCGTGGGTTTTGAATTTGGGTCTTGGATTTTAGGGCGTAAAACCCAGTTTTCTGATCCCTATCATCTTCCTTGATTTCATGCGAGCTTACAGGGCCAAGAATCGAATGAGTATGGACACATGAACTGGCTCTAGGACGAGGTCAAACATTGGCTGTGAGGGTTCAAGCATGACAAGGTAATTTCAGGACCTTTTTCTTGATTTTGTAATCGTAGATCGATTTCTAGGTTGAGGGCGAGTCATTTGGTCGAAGAACGGAGTGTTTTTGTTGAGAATTGACGGAGATAGGACCGGGTCAAGAATCCAGGTCGGATGACCCGTTACAGTCGTCCCGGGTCAACTTGGAGAGGTAGACGACGATGACATGGCAAGCCACGTCATCTTGTCAGCCCACGCAGCAAGGTTTGGTTGGAACCATGTGGCGTAGTTTCAGGTGAGTTAGTAGCGACGTGGCCAGTCCACGTTAGCGTTGACCACCCACGTGGACCAGTGAAGTGGTGCCACGTGGCGAGCTGTTAAAGTGTATCAGATGACGTGGCAGCTAATGACACGACTCATCCCAATTCCCTCGGGATTATCGTGGGATGTGTCATGCTCCCATCTGACACGGAGTGTCAGACAAGGGATAACCTAAAGCCACTGCCCAAACGGGGCTCCCAGAGTGCGCAAGGATTGATGCAGGAGGCATGCGATGTCCCGGTCTCTGCTGCAGTCGCATCCGTGATCAACCTGAAGGGTATTAAAACAACAAAGGCTGTGAGTGGAAGAAAATAAAAAAGTTAATAAACACATATTACAAAGCTATTTATGCCCTTCATTAAAACATATGCATGCATCAAAAATCCAAAATTCAAAACATTTACTCAAATATGCCATTAGGGCCTTAGCCCAGAAGTTGTAAATCCAAATATATGTGGGTCTCTACCCAAAACCATGAATACCGAAAACCAAACATATATTCGATAAATCCGACATCCAAAATACCAATTCCAATTCCAAGTGGGCCATCGCCCAAAACCATAACCATAAATACCATTTCCAGAAAAGCATGTTTAAACCATCATGGGCATCCTAGATGCCTAGCGTCCCAGACGTCATACCTCACGGTATCAAGCAACGTGTGCTACCCGGGGTCTTACTGGGTCAATATCTCTGACATCCCAGATGTCTGACGTCCCAGACGTCCAATCATAGCATTCCTGCTCCTAGGTCATCGTACGGTCCGGTAGCTCCGTATAATGACCACTCGCAGGCAATGCACCGTGACTTCCCCAGTGTCCCAGTGTAACGACCCGTCCCAAATTCGAGATTAAATTAGTGACTAATCACGATTAGCGAGGTTAATCGATGTTAGTTGGGCGAAATCAGACGAACGATGTGAAATGACCGTTTTGCCCCTAGTTGTGGCAAAACGTTGACTTTCATTCGGGCGGTCAAATGGACTTTGATCAATGACCGTGATGTAGTTCGTGATGTCATGCGTTCATAGACAGGTGGCACGTTCAATTTCGACGTTCGAGGAGGAAGTTATGACGTTCGAAAGTTTAGGGGCATTTTGGTAATTTTGGTTAAATGGGGCAAATAGTTGACTTTTTGACCGGGTGGTCCGATGGCTGAGGGCCGAGAACCTTTACTTAGATCGGGACAATACGAATCCATTGACAGGCGGCACGCTGAAATCGGACTTCGAACGGGGAAGTTATAGGTCACGGAAGTTCGATTTCACTATACACGTACTTCGAGACGAGGATAATTTGGCAAAATCTGATTGGGCAAGATATTTTCAGTGGGTCCCATGGATGAGTGACAAGTGTCACTCATCCCATCGGTCCAAACCCCTAAAAAGGGGATCTCACTTAATTAAATAATGTTATTTAATTAATTTTATAATTAAACTTTATAAGCACTCCATCCTAGCCATCCATTTCAATTTCATCATTAAATCTACACCATCCATCTAACCTATCTCACTTCTCTCATCAACCATCAACTATCATCTTCATTCTTCCTTTTCCCTTACAAACCCGAAAACCCCATAACTCCATTTTCTTCATTTTCTTCAAAACACACGACACCACCAATAAACCTCCATCTAGTGTGACCGTGAGAGTAGTGTGAGGATAAAGGTGATGACAAACACGACGGTGGCTCACGGTGGTGGACGGCGGAAGGAAAAACCCGAGACGGTGAGGGTTTGTGTTTGAATTTCAAAGTTATGTTTGAGGAGTCCTTAGTCGATTCTAATACTTGGGTTGATTTTCTGGTGAGCTGGAGGACCTGTGGGGATCGAATAAAGTGGCTGGGGACGACGGTGCAGCCCAGACGGACGGCCGGAAACTGGGCGACTGTTCTTGGTATCACATGTAATTATCTCGACCCGTTTCCTAGTTTTTAAACCCATAGATCTTTATGTTAGGTTGAGACGAGTAGAATGGGACAAACGGGGAGTGATTTGGTGGTCGAACGGTGGAGAACCGACTGGGTCAAGCCGCAGGTCACGGCGACGCGGATCGTAGGACCCGACCAAGGTCAGGGATGACTGATGATGTCATCCTGCTGACGTCATCATGTCAGGGATGACGTCAGCATTGTCAGGTCTGACAATGTCAGCTGACATGTCAGACAGAGGGCTAATGGGAGCGTGACACGTGTCATTGTCAGAGGCTGTCAGAGATGACGTCATGTTGACTTTTCAACGCGTTGACCAGCGCGTGGGGGCGCGTGTGAACAGTGTTTTGAGTGGGCCCAATGTCATTTTAAAGGTTTCGACGATCCGGATCCAATGAAGGTGGTTTCGGGTCGATCGGAGATCGTTAAGTTGGTCAAATTGAGGGTTTTCACCTCGGGAAACGTGTACGGGACACTTTGACTTTTCCGGGAAAGTTTAGGGTTCTTAATATAGACTTGTATAGGTTAGTAGTAACCTTTGGATATGATTTGGACAGGTCAGGACGACCCAGAGAGGTCGGATCGGCTCGGGAGAGCCTATGGTACGCAAATCGAGGCGACAGCTCGGACAGTCTGTGAGTGGACCTTGGTTTTCTAAATTGGTGCATGCATAAATGTTTACTATATGTTTTAATACATGTTTGTTAATGTCATGGGTGCACTTGTATGTGGTTACGTATAAGCACGTATTTCAAGGTTTCGGCCTTATACGGTACTTATACGGGTCGGTATTTCTTTATTGGCTTTAATGAATTGGATTTGGATTTCAAATGGATAAACTCGAGTATGAGACCCATTTGGTTTTGTCTCGGGCATATGACCTCAGATATCGGGCACGGTGCCCAGCTGAGGTCCTATGTTCGGGCACGAGACCCAGGTTACTTTACGGTTTTGATTTCAGGTCAGGGAACCTTAAATGGATTTCCCGGTTCATGATGGTTTATGGGAACCGGCATGAACCCTTTTTATGGTATTGTGGTTCATGACAGATTATGGGGACCGGCATGAACCCTGGTTATGTTATTAAGGTACATGACGGTTTATGGGAACCAGCATGAACCTTGGTTATGTTATTATGGTACATGACGGTTTATAGGAACTGGGCATGGAGGATATGGTCTATATGTATATGAACTGGATATTATGGATCATGACGGTTCGGGGGAACCGAGCATGGATAATTTTATTATGTATATATATATATATATATGCATATACCTTCCTTTATTTCTATTATCTCCTCCGGGGAGGGTCGTTGACCTGGGTGGACCCCGGAGTAGTCACGGAGCACCGACTGAGTGGAGTCACCCCCCAGTTGGGTTCCTTACTCTCAGGAAGGCTATGGTTACTATAACTTCGGGTAGGATCAGTGGTCTACGGACATTGACATTGACTTTGAGAAGACTCGGATTGAGACCCGGGTAGCACGCGCGTAGCTTTGGATACCGTGACAGGATTAATTGTGTGACTTATATGTATATATGATTATGGATTATGGAATATGATATATTATATGTGATATGTGGTGTGCACAGGTGTGCACGAGATTGAGCAGTGGCTCGTGTACTTGGTTTTAGTATGGTTATGGTTTTGGGCTGAGTCTCTTGTTGGTTTTCTTATGGATTTGGGCGGTGGCCTATATGGTCGATTTCATTGTGGTTATTTCGACCTTGGTTTATTTCTGATTTGGGCTTAGTTCCCACATGTGGTCCATTTGGTTAAATGGTTTTCGAATGCATGCATGCTTTTTAGTGAAGGATACAAATGTCTTTATGGAAATGTTTTTATAAACGCTTGTTTTGTCCACTCATAGCTTTTAATGTTTTGATTGCCCTTCAGGTTGACATCGGATGTGGACTGTAACAGATACCGAGATATCACATGCCTCCTCCGGATCCTGGCGTACTCTGATAGCCCGGGAGGGCAAAGGTTGGAAATATCCCTTGTCTGACACTTCGTGTCAGACGAGAGCAGGGTCATCCCGCGTTAATCCCGGGGGGATTGGGATGGGTCCTGTCACCCAAACACCTGGAGGAGACCATCACATATCCTCGTATCAAGATGGTTTATGGAAAACTGTTTATCAATCATTTCAAAACATTTCAAGGGCCCTGCTCAGAATTTCCATAAGACCATCAAAAGTCCAAACATCTAATTTTTCAAATCCAAACCATTTATTCAAATCCATTTAGGATCCCCGACCCTAAATCACATTTATAACCAACTAGGCCTCACGCCCGATTTCGTAAATCAACTGGGCCCACAGCCCGATTTCGTAAATCAACTAGGCTCCTGGCCCAATTATGTAAAGCAATTGGGCCCCCGGCCCGATTAGGTAACTCAAATGGACTCCAAGTCCGAGGTTTCCAAAACAATTGGGCCTCATGCCCGAGTTCATCTTTCCAATTTCAAAACCATTTCATTCAACTATTTCCAAACCATAAGTACGGAAAATCAGAGTAAAATCGAAAACCTCGATTTACGTGCAAGCACGTAAATCACCTCGAAATGCGTGAAACCATATAATTCACCGATATTCAAATAAACATCATATAATCACAATAATAATCCATATAAAACATTTATGCAAGCATAAGATTTATAAAACCAAAGTCCACTCACAGACCATCCTAAGTTGTCGCCTCAGTTTGCGTGCCGTAAGCCTCACCGGGCAAATCGTCATCACCGGGACTCCTAAACCTGTCCAAATCAATCTAGAGGGTTACCAACTACCTTATTAACCTCTCATTGAAGTCCCGTAATTTTTCCAAATTTTTAACTATTTTAAATCCCGAACCTAAACCTTCCGATGCCCTGAACATTATCGAGACGGTGTCTGATCGACACGTAACCAGTCCCAAAATGTTCGTTACATCGAATAGAGTATTTCACAAGTTGAACACTTTCCCAAATAGTCACTCACGCGCCCCAGGCGCCCTAGGAAGCCTATGCGCGTGAGATCACGCGCCTACTGTAGCATCACCACTAACCTCCAACCGAACCGGGTTAGACTGGTTCGAACCGGACAGGACCGGCTCGACCGATTCATCGTTCAAACCGTCCATTTTTAATCCCATTTCGTTACATTTTCAATCCTAAAGGTTCCTAACTTCGAACCTAATCGATCTACCATGTCAAATGATGAAAACCAAACCTAGAATTCACCCTCCAATTTAACGATCAAACCTCCAGTTTCCTCAGTCGGGTCTCTGCGATTCCGGCCACCTCCAACTTCGATTTTGGTCCCAAAGTGCTCGTACAACTCCAAGAACGTGTTTCCATCATTAGAATCACTCGACAGCTACCAAAATCAAAGATACCATTTTTTATTCAAACAACGGTATTGGGTTTCGGGCGTTCTTACCTCTCCACCGTGGCTCCGTCGTGATTCCGCCTCCCAATGGCGTCGACTGCCCGTCCAGGTGAGTTCCTCAGCCTGTCTCTCTCAGCCATTCACGGTGGACGGTGTAGGGTGGTCGGGTTTTGGATGGTGCAACCATGGGGAGGGTGTTTTAGTTTGACACACGTGTGGGTGAGGATTGTGGGTGACAGCCAATCAGGTAAGGGGAGAGAGTTTGAAGGATTTAAATGATGGCCAATCAACAACCCCCATGTGAAACCCTAGTTGACGGATGAGTGACACTTGTCACTCATCCAAGTGTCTTTTATTTACTTTTCAACTAATCTGACATTAATTGGCACAGTTTTCGAGACGTAAAATTATCTGTTTTCGTTCCCGTGACCATAACTTCTCCGTCGAACCTTCGACTTTGACGTGCCACCTGTCTACAGACTCGTTACGTCCCGATCTACGTCACGGTCATCGGCCCTCGTACGTTTGACTCCCCGAGTCAAAAGTCAACATTTTGCCCATTTTCAACTAAATTATCGAAATGCCCCTTAACTTCGGAAGGTCATAACTTTTTCCTCGAATGTAGGAATCGAACGTGCCACTTGTCTATGAACTCATGATGTCCCGAATTACATCACAGTCATTGGTCAAAGTCCATTTGACCGCTCGAATGAAAAGTCAACGTTTTACCCCACGACTAGGGGCAAAACGGTCATTTTGCATCGTTCGTTTGATTTCGCTACACTAATCACGGATTAACCTCACTAATCATGATTAGTCACTAATCTAATCTCGGAATTCGGGACGGGTCGTTACAGCTAACGTGGCAGGCCCATGTCAGCATTGTCAGACCACGTGGTAGGTTGGTAGTAACCTTTGGGTATGGTTTGGATAGGCCCGGATGTCCCTGTGAGTGAACTTTGATTTCTAAATGATGCATGCATATCTATGTTTTAATGATTTATGAATATGGTTTGAAATTCCTGATTCATGTTTTATATGATTTGAATAACGTTTCAATTATCGGCGTGAATGATTTCGTGGAGATGGGTGAAATTGGTATTTCGGTCTTGAGAATCTGGTGTGCATATTATGTGGATTTGATCATGATTTGAAAATGAAGTGCCTTGTGAACTTGAATGTCGGTTTTAGAATGCTTTTACGGATTTACATGAAAATGGTATTTTGGGTTTGTGACCCAATTGGATAAATGATTTTGGGCTTATGCCCAGTTGGCTAATGATTTTGGGCTTATGAGCCGATTGTAAATGATTTGAGATTGTGAAGTGGGAACTGGACACCGTTTTTATGAGATTTGTGGAAACTGATTTTGGGCTGAGACCCTATGTGAAATAACTATTTTGATTTGAGAAATGACAGTTTGAAAATGTGTTTCCACTATTTTTATTATGACCATTCTCAGAGGTGATGAATATGACTCTGGTAGGAATGTGTTTCCCCGAAGAGGGCCTCTGGTTGGAATGTGTTTCCCCGAGAGGACCCTATGATGTGATAGTAGCCTCAAGACGTCGACCATCATATGTGATGTGTGATTCTGGAGAGGTCACGAGGACACTGCCTGCAAGAGTGTTAGAGATGGAAATTTTGCAGACGTCGAACCAGGAGTTTCAAGCCTGTAGATGTCATCGCTCAAACTTCGACCATCCTGTGTGATGTGTGATCTCGAGTTAGAGCACCGAGACGTCAAGCCACAGGTTCCGAGCCTTGTGTATATTCGGATGTGTAATCACGAGTCGCACGCGTAGGGCTGATATCGTGACAATTGATGATTTGACGGAAATAGACGGATAGATGGATGCTGGATATGAGAATGGGTCACGAGGTTTTTTACTTACAGATTTGTGTTCAGATTTTTTTAAACATGTGATGGTTTTATGATGATTGCATCAGTTTTTATCACATACTGTTTTAGTGAAAAAGAAATGTTTATAAATTGATATGTATGCATGCTTTGTAAAATGAAGGGTATAAATGTCATTTTTGGAAATGGTGTTCAAACTGTTTTATTATATGATTTAAGTTGAAATGATTTGATATCGATATTTGATGATGTTGTGGATTTAAGTTGAATGTTTTGGGCTTGAGACCCGACTGAATAACGATTTTGACTTAGATTTAGAGTCAAAGGGGAAATTGGAAAGAAAAAACATGTATTTTAATGGATTTGAGTAGCGATTTGGTATGATCGTTTGGATAAATCGGGATTTATAAATGAGTTCTTGACATTGTTTTCAGATGGTTTTTTTGGAAAAGACTTGTGAGAGTTATGTCTTGGAAATAGGCTCAATTGAATAGTATTTTGACTTGATTTGAGACATAAACGGTTTTAAAATGATTTTAAATGTATTTGGTGACTGTTCCACGTATACCATCATGTGTGAGTTGGATAATCTTCTCCAGACGTCGAGGATCCTGGAGTAGTCATGGTGCACTACCTGGAATGAGTAGCTCCAAGGAGAGGCTCAGGTTTAGGAGTACGAGTTTATGATATCACCCTAGACGTGGTAGACCCGGGGAAGGCACTCCATTATGATATCACCCCAGACGTCGTTGAGTTGGATCTTGGGGAGGTACTCGGAGATGTGACCCCAAGTTGCACGCATATCATTGGAAATCGTGACTGGTATTGGTTATAGACATCGCGGATGTCGAGGATTGGGTATATTGTGTTTTACTGATATGTGTGTCCAGATACATAGATATATATATATATATATACATATGAATTGAATTACTTTCATACGATTTGATTTGAATGCATGCATGTTTATAAAACGGAGGGGAAAATGTTATTATTCTTAAATTGTATTTCAAAAATGTTTATTTTTGGTCCACTCACACTTGGCTGTTTTATTGACCCTCTAGGCCGTGACACAGAGGCAGGGGCTAATACCGAGGTAGAGACATAGACAGTACCGTTGCGCACCTGAACACCCTTCAGGGTAGGTTTTTGGTACTTTTATTGTACTGAAATGTATACTCGATTATGTAGAGATACTTATCCCTTGTCTGAAAATGTTGTAGTTGAACTCTGTTTACTTCTAAACCCATAAAGGGTCTTTTTGGTATTTTGAGTATGATTGTCAGATGGGAGCAGGGCACTTCCCACTATGATCCAGGGGGATTGGGATGTGTCTTGTCACATATGGCCGTCTTTGACCATAAAACCCACATACTATGAACCCAGTACACCCATGTCTTGGAAAGAACGGTGAGCAATCACACATCGCTTGGGGGAGAGAAAGGTGAAGTGCCTTATATGTGTGGACAATGTCTTTCTAGCAGCGAGGCTTTTTGGGAGCTCACTAGCTTTGAGTTTGGTTGGAACTCCAAAATTAAGCGAGGTTGGATTGGAGAAATCCCAAGATAGGTAACCCACTGGGAAGTCGCGTGTGAGTTCTTAGAAATAAATCCGTGAGAACTGGGTCCAAAGCAGACAATATCGTGCTATGGGAGCTAGGTCTTGACACTAATTATGAATTTAGGCCTCCCATTAGACTCCTTGGTTTCAGACCTCATAAACTCGAATGGCCGATGGAATTTGGAACTTCTCGATCAGGTGTTCTGTCGTGAGGATGTCCCTGCTATTATCTCTATTGTTCTTACCTCTTTACTTAAGTTTGCAGATGGTAAGTTTTGGTTCTATATGAAAAATGGAAAGTATTTAGTGAAATATGGGTATCATGTTGCTTTAGCCTTGCTCCACGAGGACTAGGAAGACATGGTTGAATGTTCAAATGGTGAGCGGTTTGAATCCTTCTAGAAGCATCAGTAGAAGCTTAAAGTACAAAACAAGTTGAAACTTTTCTGCCGGAGGACCAGTTTGGAGATCCTGCTCACTACTGTGAACATGTGCAATAGGAGAATGTTAAACTCCGGGGTGTGCTGTCGATGTGGGAGGAAGGCTGAGGATGTGGTACACGCCTTATAGGGATGCAAGCATAGTCAGAAAGTCTGGGTAGCTTTATAACTTACATTATAAACTTTCCCATCCAAGGTTTGATTCACTTATATACTTGATTATGCTATTTCTAAACTCTCTGTTTGTGATTTGGAACACTTTTTTTCCTGTGTTGCTAGATTTGGCATGGGTGGAATCAGATAGTGCACAATTTTGGGCGGATGGAAGCTATTTTGGTGGCTAAAAGGGCTCTAGCCACCGACTCTAAGTACTCGAAGAAATCTGTCAGCATTCCAAGGGCACGATAAATAAGACAAGTTAGGTGGTCGAAGTCTGCTACTAGATGTTTCAAACTCAATTGTGATGGGGCTACCCAAAAGGGAAGGAAGGTTGCGGGGTATTAGCGGCGTTTTGATGGATGATTCTAGCACACATTTGGTGGCTTTCTCAGGGGCCGGGGTCACTGAGTGCCTCAATCCTGGCCACTAAACTTGAAGTCCTACAGGAAGGGGTCCATATGATGTAGTTCACCGAGAATGTCCAGGGAGTGATTGAAACTGATTTTATGGAAGTTATTGCTGCTATTCAGGGTGTGCAAACAGCGCTCTTGGCCCAGAAAATCGACTTAGTGATGTCCTCGATTCAGATGTCTCACGCTGCTCTTGTGTACACGCTGAGAAGGTCTAACCGTGTCGTCCATGGTTTTGCCCATGAAGGTCTACAGTCGCAAAACAAGGCCATTTGGGTGCCTCTTACCACCCTCTCCTTCTCCTTCCTTCCCCTCCCCTCATCTTGGCTTCTCCGGTTGGTAGAACATGATACTTAGTTGTAATTTCTCTTGGCGGATTGTTTTGTTTAGGGAAGTACTTTTTTTCCCTCACTGAATTTATCCCAAATTAGTCGAGTTTTACGGTGAGGTTTTAACTAGATCTCAGACACTCCGGTGTCATTCAAATAAGTGTAAATTTTGTTCATATATCAATGAAATCTTCATTCAAATAAAAAAACTACACACCCTCCTCAAGAAGTAATTATTTTTGCATATATTGGGGGTATTTTTACTTTGTATTATTATTTTAATTATATTGAAACATTTAAAATTAAGATATAATAAATTTTATTAATTTTTAATTGTAGAATCGTAATATCGTGTGTAATAATTTAGTATACAATCAAGATTTTTCCGTCAAGTCAAACAGACTCATGGTATTATTGAAAGGAAATGTCTTGCTTTACGTACCACAATTTTCATCTATAATTCTTCATGGCTTTCTCAGTCTTACGGCATTATCTGTACCATTTGAAGAAGAGCCATTCATCTATGAAAAATACTAGAAAAACAAAAATTAACCTATTATATTTATGAAAAAAAAAACAAAAAATAATATTCGTGCGTATTTTATTTATAATTCATGTACTACCACGGCCTCCTAAACGAAAAAAATAAAAACCCTTGCCGATCAAAACCGCCGGTGGGCCAACATAATCTCCCAATCTATGGCCGGGTAACACAGATAGAAGAAACCCTACAAGGTTTTACTTCCTTTTAGTTTCGAATCCTATAAGGTGTTTGAGTAATTCAAATACTAGTTTGGATTACTCTTGAATCCAGTATAGATTTTACAAAAATTTACCTTTCTAAGTTAATGAGAAAACTAGCCTTATTTCTTTTTAAGTTAATGAGAAAACTAGCCTTATTTCAAATCTTACTTATTATTAGGAAAAAGACCGAAGAACAAGAGGGGCATCCTCAATTTGATCTTCTCGCATTACAACCGGGTGAGTTTTCAATTTTCCACGTAAATTCAAAGTTAATATAAGCACTTTTTCATTGAACAAAATTAATCTAATTTATTATTTATTAGTTAGATTGTAAGTATTATTATTATTATTGACAAGACACAATTTAAATTTATTTATTTACTTACAATTTTATCGAAACATATCTTAAAAGCCAATAATTTGAGATAGAAAAAAAAAAAAAAAAAAAAAAAAAAAAGAGGGATTAATTAACCCTACCTCTCTCTCTCCGCACCTCCGTCTAAATTGGACAACCACCAATCCACCTTGTGAGTCCAATCTTCAAGACCCTGGTGACAGATCGACAACTTCAATTGTTCTATTTAAACCCCCTTTTAATTTATTTATCCCCACACGCATCTTTCTCTCAAGCCTCAAGCCTCAAGCCTCAAGCCTCAAGTCTTAACCCACAACCAATATATCCATGGAGCCAACTTCGTACACTCCCTTGCCGGGAGACCCCTCTGCCGCCGCTCGTCCGCCGCCGCGTCCTCGAAGACTCTTGAAGGGTTTCGCCGCCATATTCGCGTCAGTCATATTCCTTTTATCCTTGGTTGCATTAATCATCCACCAAGGCCCACAAGCACCTTCAAAAACAGTGCCTCCGCCGCCGCAACAAGATGTTCATCATCATCAGTCAGCTTCTCCAAAGACGGCCCCGTTTGCGTCACTGCCTCGAGGCAAGTTGGAAGGAGTCTCCGCCAAATCGTACCCATCGTTTTCCGACGAAGCTTCTTACAATTGGACAAATGCCATGTTTTCTTGGCAAAGAACAGCCTTCCATTTTCAGCCACAAGAGAATTGGATGAATGGTAGGTACATATTCCCCCCGTGATCTTCATTAACTACGAGACTTCATTCATATAAATATATATTTTTTTAAGAATGATCTAGCTTTCTAAAAATTTATTTGATTTCATAATGATAATACTTCCTAATTTGGACTTCATTCCAATTATGCTTTGAACACAATCACACTTTGTAATTCGATGTTATGTATTATTGTTTAATTTGAGGACTAATCAATTTTTTTTTTTCATCTTTCTATTTTGTTGCCTTTGTTCTTTGGTGGGGGGGCTCTGCTTTCTTCTGCTAGATCCTAACGGTAACTTCTAAACCAAATCTAATTTATTTGCTTCTCTTTTTGTTTCCCGTTTTGGCAATATTTACACCTGTAATTTATTTTAGCAGAGACATAGGTAAGGCATAAATATGCAATGCTGGTATGTATTTACTTATTTTGCATTGCCATAAATCAAATTATAACTTATAAGCATACATACATAAATAGATTGGAAAATTCCCATCCCAGCAAACTCAAACTGGTGTTGCTTTTATGAGTTGTATACCAATCAACTTGCCATTTGGCTGGCATAGTTAGGGACCCATCTGTACAAATCTATTAATACCCAATCACCCTTTGCCACTTGCCTACATATATCCCACAACCAAAGTACTTAAGTCCATTTTATTATGCGTGTAATTATTTTCACAAAAATTCTTATTCAGGGATATCACAAAAATAGTTCCGGAGTCCAAATTTCTATTTAATTTTTATGAATAATATTATCAATTATATAATAAGAGAGACAATTCGACTGTAGAGCACGGTTTGATTACTTGCCGTTCAACTCATTTAATTTAGGAATTAGGATGATGATGGGGTTCGTTGGCGATGGGACTTGTCACAAATTCCTGTTTTTCAATTGATGTTATTATATGGTTTAATAAACGTTCATAATTGAAGTCGTACAAATATTGTTTATGTAGGTCCTTTATATTATAACGGGTGGTATCACCTGTTCTACCAGTACAATCCGGACTCAGCAATCTGGGGCAACATCACGTGGGGCCATGCCGTTTCGACGGACCTGATTCACTGGCTCTACCTCCCACTCGCGATGGTTCCCGATCGATGGTTTGACGCGAATGGGGTGTGGACTGGGTCCGCCACCATCCTCCCAGATGGTCAAATCATAATGATATACACCGGGAGCACCAATGAATCCGTGCAAGTACAAAACCTTGCCTACCCTGCCAACCTCTCTGATCCCCTCCTCCTCGATTGGGTCAAGTACTCGGGTAACCCGGTCCTAACGCCCCCTTCCGGAATAGGATCCACGGATTTCCGTGACCCCACCACCGCATGGATGGGGCCAGATGGCAAGTGGCGTATTACAATTGGAACAAAAGTCAACACAACCGGCATTTCGCTTGTGTACACTACATCCAATTTTATAGACTATGAGATTTCGAAAGGGGTGTTGCATGCGGTTCCCGGGACGGGTATGTGGGAGTGCGTGGATTTTTACCCGGTTGCTATAAACGGGTCGAAGGGTTTGGAAACGTCTGTGAATAACGCGGACGTGAAGCATGTGTTGAAGGCAAGTTTGGATGATACAAGAATGGACCATTATGCACTTGGAACTTACTTTGTAGAGAATGAAACATGGGTACCCGATGACCCGACTATCGACGTTGGTATCGGGTTGAAATATGACTATGGAAGATACTATTACGCATCAAAGACGTTTTATGATCAAAATAAGGAGAGAAGGATTCTGTGGGGTTGGATTAATGAGACTGATACCGAAACAGATGACTTAGAAAAGGGTTGGGCCTCGGTTCAGGTATGATCATTTCTCAAAAACCAATATTTGTTTGGGACCGGAGAAAAAAAAAACAAAAAATTAAAGAAAACCACGGAATTATCTATGAAATTGAATAAAACCCATATATAATATAGTTAAATTAATTATTTGATGTTGCAGACCATTCCGAGGACTGTGTTGCTAGACAATAAAACTGGAACCAATTTGATCTTATGGCCAGTGGAAGAGATTGAAACCTTGAGATTAAACAGTACAGAATTTAGTGATGTGATGGTTGAGGCAGGCTCAGTCGTTCCAATTCATATTGAGTCAGCTACACAGGTTTGTTCTACTCTAATTTTGGGTCTCATCTTTAAGAACTTTTTAGGATAAAGTTTTGGAACCAAAATATGTGCATTTAGAAGGCAATTTTTAATTTTGATGAAAAGTTAGACGTCCCTAAAGTTAAATAACATTTTTATGATTTTTTTTTATTTTAATTTTGTTGATATCTGTCTAAATTTTTTCT
Source organism: Prinsepia uniflora (assembly GCA_032719365.1). NCBI lineage: Eukaryota > Viridiplantae > Streptophyta > Magnoliopsida > Rosales > Rosaceae > Prinsepia > Prinsepia uniflora. The sequence continues at coordinate 14,750,768 of CM064870.1, forward strand.
GTAGATCGATAAATTGAAAGCGAAGTCATAATTCATCTAGCATTTCAGCTAATCTCCCCAATGTTACTTTTCAAAGCTAACATCTATTTTGCGACAGTTGGACATATTGGTGGACTTTGAAGTAGAATTTTTGGATACTGTGGAGACTGTGAATGGCAGTGTAGGTTGCGGTGACGGTGCGACAGACCGGAGCACATTGGGTCCGTTCGGCCTTTTGGTTCTCGCAGACGAAACCCTGTCTGAATTAACCCCGATTTATTTCCGAGATGCAAACTCAACTGACGGGGCTGCGACAACTTATTTCTGCGCCGATGAATCAAGGTTCATTTTCATCTTGATTCATTTTTTAAATTGCCCATATCTAGCTCATTATTCTCACCGTGAAATTTATGGTGTTACATGTTGGGGTTGTGAATACAGGTCGTCCAAGGCTCCTGAAGTCTTGAAACAAGTTTATGGAGGCCAAGTTCCTGTGTTGGCTGGTGAGACATTATCCGCCAGAGTATTGGTAAGAATCTAAAACCAAATTTCCATACCCTTTGGTGAAAAGTCTGAGGGTGTGCACGGATTAGGATGGATCGATTTATGTTTGAAATGCAAATCAATCTGAAATTTACGTTTTTTCATTTTTCCAAAATTAAGTCAAACTGTTTCGATTTTCAGACTGCACCTAATTGATAAAACAAATAAATCGAATCGGTGTGGTTCAGTTTCGAGTTTTGACAGGATTTCGGTCTCACGTGCAGGTTGATCATTCGATCGTGGAGAGCTTTGCGCAAGCAGGAAGAACAACAATTACGTCGCGGGTGTATCCGACGAAGGCAATCTATGGAGCAGCAAGGCTGTTCTTGTTCAACAATGCAACTGGGGTGAATGTGAAGGCCACCCTCAAGATTTGGCAACTCAATTCAGCCTTCATTCACCCTTTCCCATTGGACCAGATTTAATCTGCGCCGTTGGTTCGTTCTTGCAGAACAAGCAAAGGCAGCGGATCGATCAAGTGGTTGAGTAAATATGCCAAGTGGGCATTGGTGTTGTGATTTCAATGTATTCCTCTCCCTCTTTGGGTTGTTGCCATTTAGTTTGTAGCTAGGAAATGCCCTTTGGCTATGTAGGTTTCTTTCCGAGAATAATATAGTGAATAAAATTTAGAGTTAATAATCCCAAGTGTCAGTACCATTGTGGCCTTCACCAAAAAGAGTAGGGTTGAGGATTTGGGCCCTGGGAAACCAGATTGGGCCCCTGCCTTTTTTTTTTTTTTTTCAAATCATGTGTAAGTTAGTTTTTTTCCTTGCCAAAGTAAAAGCTTACATTTTCTTTTGTTCCTTAAAATGGATTAGAATCATTTTACTAGATAATATTTTGGGTACATATTTCCATCATTCATCATCAACACACTCATCCATTGGCATTTCCGTCACTATCTCAACAAGAATCACAATATCAAATAAATTCCATCACCTGGCCAAAAATTAATCAATTAGACCACATTTTAGGTAAATTCTCATGTATCATTACTGCCCTTAAGAACCTTATTTGTCCACTTTTCGATTGCTACTGCCACTTTTATATTCAATGTTATCATATCGAGCACACAATTAAATTAAGAGTGATTTTAGTCATTAATATTTATTTGTTAAGAGATCAAGATAAATTGAATATGGAACAATAATGTTTACATTATAGCTTCTTTTTTTCTCATTATATTTTAATTGACGGTGAGTGTTTTATCACATCACTATATTTTTATCGAATGACTAAATTTAAAACTTAAATAACATAAATATAAATCATATCCGTCTCATCAATGCCTATAAATTTCAAATTTAAGTAGCATAAATATAAATCACATCCATCCTACTCTTAATTAACGTGGAGTGGTGCTCATTACCAATTGAAATTGACGAACCAAAATACTCCCGATGAATTGGAGGTTGTTTTAACCACACACAAAAACCAATTGATTAAAAAGGCACTTATACTTAACATTTCGTTAAAAAAAAAAAATAATATCATTACAAATATGAAAAATTACATAACTAAATTCATCATCTGTTTACTTGAATTGTAACAAAGTTAGTTCATAAGCTGCTACGTTATGTTATTATTATTATTATTATTATTATTTTTATAATTCCTCCAATCAAGGTATAATTTTAAAAATAAAAATAAAACTAAAAGTTGATAATTGGATGGCCAAAAGTGTGGGGTTAAAGTAAAACAAATGTCATAGAAGGGTTATATTGTGCATGCTGCCCACGGAATCTTAGCCCTCACGATATCTCCATAAACCTGTAATTTTCACAATATTTATTATTATTTTTATTTACGATAAAAATCATAATAAATTGTTAATTTGTTCTCCATAGTGACTCGTAATTCCCCAATTTAATAGTGTACTCATTATAAATATATCGTTATTTAGTGAAATTGTGACTCAGACTTGAAGTTAAGATGAATGTTATAGATGCGTAAATGAGAGTACATTGTAGGTATTGGGACTAGCTATAAGTTAAAGTACCTTGTTAAGTGGCTCTTGAACAAAATCGAAAACGCTTGCAAAAATGTTCTTTCTTCTTATAAATAGCAAACAAAAAGTTATTGTGATTAAGATCGAAGCTATTGTTCTTAAGTTAGTTTTGAAAGAAAAGTTACAAATTTTTTTAGAAGTAATGATCAAATTATCTTGAAACTAAGGCGATGACCTCTATTTATAGTAAACATTGAGAGTTACAGAGCGTTCTGATTGGTCGGTAAATTTTGTAATTAATAAATAACTTTTTAAATAAAATATATTATTTAATAATCGAATATTAAAAATTATTTATCAGTGAGATTATTAATATTATTATTGAGGTTTTAACATGATCGAATAACATCATTTAGTTGGTAAATATATTATTCAATTGTGAGCGTTTGTGAGCTGTTAATGTCATTACTAAGGACAATTTGTACATTTTATGAATTTTGTGCCACATTTTTCTAGTGATTTGGAGTTCGGGCAACAAAACCAAACCACCAAGGTAGCAGGTCCAAGTGAACAAAATATAGAAGATATAAGAAAAAAACCAGCAAGGCTGGAAGTCCAAGTGTCCAACTTTCCAAGTAGTCTAAGGATTGGACTTTTGAGGCAATTTAGCACGACCATTTGCCATTTCTACATATGAGACACAAGAAAAGTTAATCATCTACGCAAATTCATAATTAATAAAAAAAAATGTATTAAAAATAATGAAAAGATACAACAATTACCCTGTGCAATAACATGGTAACAATCAACTTCTTCAGCACTTGGCTCCAAATGAAATGCAACATTAATACTCAAAAACCAATTTTGAGTACATATCAATGCATCCACAACTTCAGGTTTCAACGAATAACTTATACAAACTAATTACCCTTCCACTTGTGCTAAAGCATCACTTTGAAGTTATTGTTGAAGCATGTGTGGTTAGAAGATCTCGTGCAATTTTCGACAAAATTGGATATTTGGATATCTCGATCATTTTCCACCAACCCAAAAGAACAAACTTCGAATCCTCAATATATTTAATAGGATCTAATAGATACCTATCCAAATCATTACAAATAATGTCACACTTCCTTTCATTCCTCCTTATCCTCCTTTTTGTAAGATCCATATCAATATTCATACCCATCGTCTCACTTGATACCGTAAAATAGCTATCACTAGTATTGTCCTATCTTTCAGTGGACGGGGTGCAACTGGAATCGACAGTTCGAAGTATGTCATTTGAAATTTCCTGGAATTGCAAGGCCATGACTCTGATTCTTCGAATCTTAATGCCTTCACTACGAGGCAGTGAAAACTTGAGTCTCTGAGAGACTGAGAGAATGGAGAGAGTTTGAGACTTTGAGTTTCTGAGAGAAATAGAAGAGATGGAAGTAATGAAATGGACGGAGAGGTGTGAGGAACGAGGAAGGAGGTCGAGTTGTCAAGGGTCTGAGTTTGAGAGAATTGACGAATCGGGATTCGAAATGGAGGTTGTTGAAGTGGGAAGAGCTTCTAGGGTTTCATAAAAAACTACACCGTTCTGTAAAAATCGTAACAAATTCGGTGGAATATGTTTGATCTAAGTGTATAGTTTTTGTGTTTCAGATCTTGTCTCCATTTACAGCTAAGTGGGGACTATTTTACATTTTTACTCACTTGGTTCGAATGTACACAAATGACTAACCTGTTGGATATCAAAGGTTGAAACACAAAATAATAGAATTGGGAGAATATCTTCACACATTCATTATTGATAACTTTAGGCTTATATAGCCTTCACAAGAGGAAATTGAAATAGAGCAACCCACACTTAGCATGACTCTAGCTACATTGTGGTACATGGCAACATGAATGATTCAAACCACTAATTAACTACATGATCCTAGCAAATAGAAGTTATTCATAAATAATAGATCCTTTGTTAAATTACTTTCAATACTAACACATGCTAATTAAGGAAAATCCGAATCAGCACTGCATTAATGTAAATACATGCAAACCTAACATAACCTTCATATTTATTATCTCAAGATGGTCGATCCACAGTCCAAAACTCATAGTTTGAGCATGACTAGTATATATGGGTCGAATTTGGACAGATCATGAGTTGAGATCGATGTTGGTGTCATCCAAAAGCATACAGGCGTGGTTTGGGGTGGATTAGGCTAAATTTGACTTTAAGTCAATATTTGAGTCAAACTGGGCGACACATTGCTACTTTAGCATGCTATGATTAATTAGTATACCATACCTACATGTTATCTTCATGGGTCAACCTTAGGATTGTCATAAGTGATTCAGAGCCCACTTTAGGAGTCTTTGGTATCTCTGTACCTGTTTGAATAGCCACAAACCAGTCCTCCATGAAATTCTCGCAATATTAGTTAATAGCACCTGCTTGTCTTCGAGCTATAGGGGACTTGTGATGTTGATGCCTAGCATCCACTATTTCACGTGGTCGTGGTACACAAGTATTATAGATACCTAGTCCTATCATATGCGTATGACTCTTGCAACTCAAGAGCATATTTTAGAGGATTGTTATGTATTACACTTATGATCGACACGACTCGTGTGACTATTTATTATTTATCATTATTTCTCGTAGAATGTGCAAATCAAAGGTTTTAATGTTTGGTTTTATTTAAAAACTAGGGGGTCAACTGTTATCTTTTCATAGCATTTTACTTAAATAATTTACTTAATCTACTCACCCTTTGCTTTTGGACCACTCAGGTCCCCACGGTACTTCACGTGCTTTAAGGTATTTTATGTTGTTATTCTAACATTCACTTTGGAGTGACGCAATAGAAATCGGATAACTCATGTAGTTTACTTGACTCTATGATTATCATTGGTATTGTATGCTTTATGCTTCCGTTGTCACAGTGAAATGTAGTTGATTTTTAATAATTATATTTCACTCGACCTCCTAAAACTCAACATTTTAACTAATTCGCCATTTTCACCTAGACGTCACCATACAAATGTCAACAAACATGCCTTGATTTGTGTGTCCTAATGGACTTTTCTGGATTGAGATGTGTCTCATTCATTGAAGTCTCAAGGAACTCACTTTGTGGGAGTTTTTGGTTGGTAGATACAGAGACTCACGCCATGTTGGCGTTAGCAAGTTTCCTCGTCATACGCGTTAGTCGACTGGGGCAGAGAACATTATGTGACTGACATCAACATTACATGATTGACGTCATCATCCCTTGCACTTTTTTTTCACGTGTGGACGGAGGATTTTGGAGCAGGCGAGCCCTAGTTGTCATTCATTGTGATAGAACCCATCCCAAATTCCCAAGAAAATTGGGCCTGTACTACTCCCGTTTGACAGCTCTGTTAGACAAGGGAAATTACCAATTTTAGTCATATTCGAACTTTTATTAACCAACCAAAATAATGGTATGATATGATGACGTTATGATAGTATAGACCTGAATTTGGAAAATGGATTCGAGGAATATTGACATGTTCTCGATATATGTGTGGTTGCATTTACTAGCAGGTTTTCTGTAACGACTCGTCCTGAATTTTTGGGATTATCAAGAATTAATTGAGAATTATCGAGACTAATCGGGATTAGTCAAGGTGAAATGACGATTTTGCCCCTACAAGGGTAAAAAGTTAACTTTTAATTCGAGAGGTCAATTACACGTGGACCGAGGTTCATTACGTATATCGAGACGATAGAAGAAGGTAGATAGGCGGTACGTCGAAAACATACATTGTACGAAAAATATACGGGTCTAGAACTGTTTTTCATACTATTCTTGGTTGCACGAAAATCGAGATAATTGTCTTTTGATGTTTGACTTATGGGACCCAAAATATCTGTTTTGGGACCATAGGATGAGTGACACTTGTCACCCACCCTATAGTCCCTTTTATTTAATTCATGCATCATCCCATTTCCCTTTCATCTTCATCCTACTTGTAACCCCTCACCCAACCATTCTTCCATCTTCTTCTTCCTCATCTATTCTACTTGAGAGAGAGACTGCGATTGAGAGTGAGGTTGAGAGACTGACTGGACGGCGGAGGGACGACTGAGCACGGCGGTAACCTGAGAACCTGTGAAACCAGGTAAAACCCTGTAAGCCCATTTTGGTTGGATTTTTGGTTTTTATTTTCTGGACATCTAAGACCCGTTCTGAAACCCTGTTCGTGTTTTTTGAGCTTGCACGAGCTGTTGGGAACAAAAAGAAGGTAGAGGACTAATGGACGACCGTGGGTGGTGGTTCGAAGTTTGGCCGTGAAGGATCGATCTTGGCCAAGTGATTTCAGGTAATTTTTCGTGTTTTTTAGTATATAGATAGGTTTCTGGGTGAGAGACGTTGAGATTACTGAAAAAACGATGGATTTTGGCTGAGAAACGGCTGAGAAAGAGTTAGGTTTGTAAACCTTTACAAGAAAACGGGTCAACTCGTCTGAGGTAGACAATGATGACGTTAGTCCATGTGTCAGAGACCGGTTTGTGCCACGTGGTGAACTGTCAGAGGGTGTCACGGTTACGTGGCAGGTCCACGTCAGCATTGTCAGACCACGTGGACCAATGAGGTGGTGCCACGTGGCATGCTGTCAGGAATTGTCAGGTAATGTGGCAGCTGACGTGGTAGTCTACATCTGACATGTCAGACCACGTAGACCAGTGAGGTAATGCCACGTGGCAGGGTGGCAGAGAGTTTAGTGAAACATGGTAGGCCACGTGGCACTAGTCAGGGTGTGCCACATGGCATGATTTCAGAGTTGTCAGATGTCAGAGTTGTCAGGCTGATTTTAGTGAGTAACGTTAGTAGCTGACCAGCGGGACGTTAGCATTGACCACCAATGACCGGACTTTGGCCGGCGCGTGTGGGTGTGTGGGAAGGAATTTCGAGGTCAAACTGGTCTTATTCGAAAGATTTCGACGATCTAAATCTAATGGTGATGGTTTCAGGCGATCAGAGATAGTTTGATAAGTCATTTGGAGGTTTTTAGCCTCGGGAAGCCTGTTCGGAACACATTTACTGTTCCGGGAGTTTTGAGGGTTTATGATTTCGACTTGTATAGATGGTTAGTGACGTTTGGGGTATGATTTGGACATGTCTAGATGTTCTGAAGGCGTTGGATTAGCCTCGAAGTGGCTTGCGAGGTTTATGAACATGGACGGTCTGTGAGTGGACTTTTGATTTATAAATATGATGCATGCACAAATGTTTTCTATGTTTTATAAACATGGTTTTAGATGCACTGATTGCATATGATTTGAGTATGATTTGGCATTTTCGTGGAAAATGTTATATTGCACGTATTTCGAAATTTTTTTTATGTGATACTTAGGTTTAGGTCGAGTTTTCTACGTGCATGTGATTTGAATGATTTCACAGAGAGGCATGAAATTAAGAATTTGACTATCGATTTTGAATGATTTCACGGAGATGCGTGAAATTGACATTTCGGGGTTGAGACCCAGTTGATTATTGACTTTGACTTGGATTACAGTTGAAGTTGATTTTGAACAGTGATTTGAATAGCGAAATGGTTTTCGAATTTGGAAATAATATATCGGGCTTGTGACCCAGTTATGATTTGTGATATGAGATTTCGGGCTTGCGACCCTGTTGTGGATTTACAAGATTGGATTTGATAGGATTCGATGAATCCTGGATTTGTGAAATGTTTTTTAACACTGTTTTTATGATGGTTTTGTGGAAAGTGATTTGATGAAACTATATTTCGAGCGTAGGCCTGTAACGACCCGTCTCAAATTCCAGGATTAGATTAGTGACTAATCATGATTAGTGAGGTAAATCGGTGATTAGTTGGGCGAAATCGGACGAACGATGCGAAATGACTGTTTTGCCTCTAGAATGGGCAAAATGTTGACTTTTCATTATGGCGGTCAAATGGACTTTGACCGATGACTGTGACGTATTTCAGGACGTCACGAGTTCATAGACAGGTGGCACGTTCAATTCCGACGTTCGAGGAAGAAGTTATGACGTTTGGAAGTTCAAGGGCATTTTGGTAATTTTAGTTAAAAGGGGAAAAATGTTGACTTTTGGACTGGGGTGTCCGATAGCCGAGGACCATTACGTAGATCGAGACGATAAGAATCCGTAGGCAGGCGGCACGTCGAATTCGGACGTTCAACGACGAAGTTACGGTTCAAGGAAGTTTCGGGGTACCATTGAACGAATTACGAAACGGTTACGTTTTGGAATTTAGTGGGGCCCAGATATTTTATGGAGGCCCAATGGATGAGTGACACTTGTCACCCATCCATTGCCCAGCCCAAGCATATTCATGCATCTCACCTTCCATTTGCATCGATCATCTTCATTTCCTTTGCTTTTCTTCCCACTACCCGATCTCACCCAACCATTCAAACCAATTCAACCCAACCCCAGATGATCATGACAGAGAGGCCAGGGAGTGATGAGAGGACTGAGGAAGGTGGTGGCCGGCCAAGGGCATGCCACCGTGGTCGGTGGAGCCATGAAACCCGAGAGGAAACTCTGTTTGGCCAATTTCCATTTTTAATTCGATTTCCTCATTATGGTTGCTTTTGAATGATTAGGATGAGTTTGTTAGGATATTAAGAAGTTATTATGTTGATTTGGAGGGTGGTTCACGGCGAAGGAGGCCGTGAGAATGGCTGGGAAAAACAGGGTCGTGAGGTTTAAAATGAATCGTGGGATTTTCGGTGGTTTTGGTTAGTTTTCTTGATTGGGAATGATAGGGAATGAAGAAATAGAAATTATAGGATTAATTAGGGCTTGAATCGAACCAAAATAGGGGAGGAAAACTGTAGGACCGGTCACGCCGGTTCAGACCGGTCCAGAACCAGAAAACCGGTTCAGTTCATTGTAGGAGACGATGAACAGTGCATAGGGACTTCATTGGGCGCGTGGAGCGCGTGTCCCACTGTTTAGGAAAGTGTTCAACACGTGAAATCTTATATTCGATGTAACGAACAGGTTGGGACTGGTTTCGTGTCGATCGGACACCGTCTCGATAATGTTCGGGGCATCGGAAGGTTTCAGATTAGGATTAAAAATAGTTAAAAATTATGGAAAATTATGGGGCTTTAGTGGGAGGTTAATTAAGTAGTTAGCAATCTTCTATTACGATTTGGACAGGTTTGGGAGTCCCGGTGATGGTGATTGGCTCGGGAGAGCCGTATGGCACGCAAATCGAGGCGGCAGCTCGGACGGTCTATGAGTGGACCTTGGTTTTCTAAATTGGTGCATGCATAAATGTTTATTATATGTTTTAATACATGTTTGGTAATGACATGGGTGCATTTGTGTGTGGCTACGTATAAGCACGTATTTCAAGGTTTAGACCTTATACGGTGCTTATACGGGTCTGTATTTCTTTAATGGTCTAAATGATTTGGATTTGGATTTCAAAAGGTTAAACTAGGGTATGAGACCCATTTGGTTTTGTCTCGGGCATATGACCTCAGATATCGGGCACGGTGCCCAGCTGATGTCCTATGTTCGGGAACGAGACCCATGTTACTTTACGGTTTTGATTTCAGGTCGGGGAACCTTAAATGGATTTCCAGGTTCATGATGGTTTATGGGAACCGGCATGAACCCTTGTTATGTTATTGTGGTACATGACGGTTTATGGGAACCGGTATGAAGGATGTTTTTTTTATATGTATATGAACGGATTGGATATTATGGATCATGACGGTTCAGGGGAACCGGGCATGAATGTTTATGTTATGTATATATATGTTCATATACCTTCCTTTACTTGTTCTATCTCCTCCGGGGAGGGTTGTTGGCCTGGGTGGACCCCAGAGAAGTCACGGAGCACCGACTGAGTGGAGTCGCCCAAGTTGGGTTCCTTACTCTCAGGAAGGCTATGGTTACTATAACCTCGGGTAGGGTCAGTGGTCTGTGGACATTGACTTTGACTTTTAGAAGACTTAGGTTTGAGACCCCGGGTAGCACGCGTGTAGCTTTGGAAACCGTGACAGGATTGGTTTTGAGAATTATATGTGTATATGATATAAATATGATATATGATATGTGATGTGCACAGGATTTGAACAGTGGCTCGTGTACTTGGTTTCCTATGGTTTTGGGCTGAGTCCCTTATGGATTTGGGCAGTGGCCCGTATGGTCATTTTCATTATGGTTTTGGGCTTAGTTCCCACATATGGTTTCTTTGGTTAAACGGTTTTCGAATGCATGCATGCTTTTTAGTGAAGGGTACAAATGTCTTCTTATGAAATTTTTTGATAAACTCTTGTTTTGTCCACTCACAGCTTTTAATGTTTTGACTGCCCTTCAGGTTGACAGCGGATGTGGACTCAGCGGGTAGCACGCGCGTAGCTTTGGAAACAATGACAGGATTGGTTGTGTGAATTATATGTGTATATGATATAAATATGATATATGATATGTGATGTGCATAGGATTTGAGCAGTGGCTCGTGTACTTGGTTTCCTATGGTTTTGGGCTCAGTCCCTTGTGGATTTGGGCAGTGGCCCGTATGGTCGTTTTCATTATGGTTCTTTTCATTATGGTTTTGGGCTTAGTTTCCACATATGGTTTCTTTGGTTAAACGGTTTTCGAATGCATGCATGCTTTTTAGTGAAGGGTACAAATGTCTTCTTATGAAATGTTTTGATAAACTCTTGTTTTGTCCACTCACAGCTTTTAATGTTTTGACTGCCCTTCAGGTTGACAGCGGATGTGGACTGTAGCAGAGACCGAGATATCACATACCTCCTCCGGATCCTGGCGTACTCTGATAGCTCGAGAGGGCAAAGGTTGGAAATTTCCCTTGTCTGACACCCCGTGTCAGACGGGATCAGGGTCGTTCCTCGTTAATCCCTGGGGGATTGAGGACGGGTCCTGACAAGTGGTATCAGAGCGAGGCTGGCTTATCAAAGCTCGACTAGCTCATATCAGAGCATAGGATTGCTTATAAGAGCATGGTTTGCTCTTACGTTGTGCGCAGGTCGAGGATCTGATATCTCAATGGGCTACAGTTCGTTATCAACCTGATAGTTAGGATGCCGGTACGATAGTTAGTAGGATGGAATCTTGAAATGTTTTGGTTCGGCATTTGATGCCGGGGTTGCCATAATTCTGTCGTGGTTGACAATGTGGGACCATACAGAAGGATGAACGTAATAGTATTTTGGAGTTGTGATCGTGCGACGGTTAGTTGGGATCGTCTTTCACGATGTTGTAGGATCGTTTTGACGATAGTTCAGAATTGTGATCATCTAATGATCTGATTTGGTTGAGTTAAATGGATTTACTGCTCCTAGCAGTTAGCAGGCGGATTTGAGGAATCCTAGTTGAACTTACGGTAGGATTGGATTGATGTCCTTACGATGTCAAGACCGCGGAGACGGTCAGATTGTGGATTATACTGCATTTGGGGTTGTACTTATCGGTTAGACCTAGTTGGTTGTCGTACTACTTTAGTTTTGTTGGATAGTTGGTGCAACTAAGCTCACGAACGACCTGATAGACGACATTGGTTAAGTCGAGTGACGACTGGTTTAGTTTGGTTGGACAGGTTACCAGGGTTGGTACTTGTTGATGGAATCCCGGAGTGGGGATACAGAGTAGTTGGTATGTGCGGTTGATTCCATGGGATGTGGAGTCTCGATTGTAATTTCTGGTGGTTAGGTCTGCACGAGTCTGTGGCAGGCACTACTACCGAGAGTGGTTGTAGTTACCGGTGTTGGGAATCGGGGACGTTCAGGGGACGTTTTCTTTTTTCGTATGAGTTGTCAGGGTGACTGTACCCAGAGTTGTTGGGTACGAAGGAGGCAGAGTTTTTCCAATTTGAGTAGAGGTACGGGATCATCGTTTTATATGAGCGGAGATCCAGGGTTTTCTGATTCGCACACTCTTTGCTGATACTGACAGGTGATGATACGGGTACTAGTGCTGGTGCTGGTGCTGGTGGTTGTGACGACGATGAGTAACGAGTCGGGATGTGACTCTGTCAGGACCCGACCCTCCTCAGTCAGGACCTGACTCATCTAGCACCATATTGTCCGCTTTGGGCCTCGTCCTCACGGTTTTGTTTTCGGGAGCTCATGGTGAAACTTCCCAGGGGGTCACCCATCATGGAATTGCACCAGCCTCAACTCGCTTAACTTTGGGGTTCCAATCCCCCCAAAGCCACTTGAGCTCCCAAAGGGCCTAGTGCTAGATAGGTGTGTGCCTACACCTTTAAGGCACACCACCATCCTCTCCCAGACCATTCCCCCTCGCAGGAATGTGGGATTGTTCACCGTTCCCTCCAGGACACGGGTCTTACAATCCACCCCCCTTAGGGACCAGCGTCCTCGCTGGCACACTTTGTCAGGACCCACCCCGGTTTCACCCCGAAAACCGAGGTAAATCCTGCTCCCGTCTGACAACCCGACACAACATACAGTCAGACGCAGGAGAACTTATATCACATATCTCGAAGTCAACAGTTTACAGAGCATCGTACTCAATTTAAAAGAAAGAAAACTAGTAAACTAAATACACGCACACGGAAATTAAAACAAAATACTCCGGGATCCCTCTCGTCACTTCTCTGCCTCAGATGCTGCCTCGACGCCGGAACCCCGCTCTAGCTCCACAACCTGGAGGGCAATTTAAAACAGAAGGTGTGAGTGGACCAAATAACATAAGAATTTCCAAAACCATTTTATAAGCAAACCGGGTTTAGCCCTCCGTTTTGAAACCACATGCATAACCCAGTTATGAAAACAATTATCAATCAATCACCATAAAACATTTACAGAATCATTTTAAAACAGTATAAGTCTCATAACTTCACCATAAGAACAGAAACACTATAAAACAGTTATAGAAATCATGGCAGAAGCATCATTTTCCGATCAAACCTGCTGGACCTATCCGAGTCTTTAAACTCCCGAGTCTTTAAACTCAACAGGACTACATAATATTTGAGTCTTTAAACTCCCGAGTCTTTAAACTCAACAGGCCTACGTGGGAAATATCAATATATATCCGAGTCTTTCAACTCCCGAGTCTTTAAACTCAATCCGGGCTCGTCCCCCGTCAAATCAATATCCGGGTCTTTAAACCCAATAACCAGATCCAGCAAATCTAATCCAAAACCATTTTGAAAACCATTTCGAATCCATATCTAAACCCGAATCCGAAATCACCAGTCTGATGCCCTTCCGACATCCAGAACCGTCATTCCGAACCCAAATCCGGAATTCCACTTTTCAACTTTAAAACCAAATCCCGTTCTCCGAAATCCGATTCTAAAACCGAAAACCTTGATCATCGAAATCATGTTCCAAACTCCCTTTATAATCATTGAAAACCATTTATTGTTTGAAATCCCAAAACCATGGCATCATAATCAGAAATCAAGCCTTCCTTGTAAAACGTGTCAAATACGTTATTTCTCGAAAATCGTGCAATTATATAAACCACATCATAAATCCAACAAGTATGAAATCACAGATATAAAACAATTATAGAAAACAGTTATGCATGTTCGAGTTTAAGGAAAGGCTCCACTCACAGTACCGAGCCCTCAATCGTGTCCCGAACGTCTCGTACGTTCCTCAGCTTCCTCGGGAACTCCCGATCATGTCAAAAACCACCAAAATACGTTACTAACACGTCTACGAGGATCCACCTAATTTCCCTCAAAAATCCCTGGGTCCTAAACGTACCGAACCGAAACCCTAAACCTTCACCCTCGCGGAACTATTCCAATTCGACGTCCGAACAACCCGAAACCAACTCTAAAAGACTCGTCACAACACCTAGACCAAAAACCATGTTGACCATTTTCCTCAGAACCTCCGCACGTGCCTCCACACGCCGCCCAAAGTGGCTGCGCGTGGCCCTTACGCGCCTGCTACAGTATCATCGTTTTCCTCGCGTCGACCCGGTTCAGCACAGTGCCTGCAAATTGAACCGGCGTCAGCGGTCCTCCGCCGTACCTGCACCAAATCGATCCCTCTCTTCACCCACTGCTTCATCCCATCCTAAGGAACTAATCCCCCTCACTCAAACTCCTCGTCTCAGGCTCTAACCCGTCGACTCAAGATCAAACAGAAACCCGAACACCTGTCCTGTTTCCTTCTCCAGCCACCCACATCTTCCCCCGTCACGGTAGCTACCCAAAACTCTTCCTAGGACTGTCCTAAACCTCACCCAACTCACCATGACCGTAGACTCTACCCCAAACTTCATGACTCTACGTCTGAAACAAAACGGAGAAACAGAGTACACAGGGTACTCTCCGTCGTATTAACCTCCACCGTGCACTCCCCGTCACGGCGACACAACCAGCAGAAACCTAGAACCCTACTGAGTCCCCTAACCCTCACTAGACTCTTCGATTCTATCCCTAAAGCCACGACTTTCGATTTGAAACTCGATGGCAAAACAGAGTATCGAAAGGGAAAATAAGAAATTACATGCCTCCTGTCGCCGTCGTGAGCTCAGCCGTTAGGCAGTAGCTCCTCCCGTCCACCTCCAGCCTCTGGACATCTCCTCTGGCCTCGCTTGATCGATCACAGCCGCAACACCACCCACAAACACTCACTTCCTCCCTGTTTTCCTTCCTGTTTTCCTGTGGCTCTCAACTCCCTCACACACCACCACCGTACCTCACAACCTCCTCTTTGTCTCCCTCCTGAGCTCTGATCACTCTCACACACTCACAACTCACCAACACCCACGATCACCCCTCAATTCTTCTCAATTCTCTCCCTCTGTTTCTCTCTGGCTCGACGAACACACACACGAGCACCCCAAATAATTGGGACCGTGCACACGCCTAGAAACCACTAGGCCCTTGCCACGCGTCACCATCCTCTCCTCTCCCTCACATCTGTTTAAATCTCAGCCCTCCATCTGTCCCTATCTGTTGCACACATCCCAGAGCACAAAAGACCAAAATGCCCTTCTGTTTTAACCAAAATTACAACTTTGCCACTACCTTTCTAGACCCGTATCTCACACATCGTAAGTCCGATGAATACGTGCCGCCTGCCGTTGGATTCAGGACGACAAGATCTATCTAACCATCCTAGATCAACACAACAAAACCCGTTCAAACGAAAAGTCAACTTTTCCCCCTTAAGTTAACCAAATTACGGTTATGCCCTCAACCTTCTGAACATCATAACTTCCTCCTCGGATGTCGGAATCGGGCGTGCCACTTGTCTACGAATTCGTTACGTCCTAACCTACGTCCTGGTCACCAGTCAAAGCCCATTTGACCACCTGAACTAACAGTCAACTATTTGCCCAACTAGGGGCAAAATCGTCAGCTAATGACCTTATCGGGACCAACTAACCCCCGATTAAGCTCACTACACCCTACTTCATCACGGTCTTAACCCTAATCTCTGGGACGGGTCGTTACACACTTCCAGGTCGGGGTCTGCCTCTGATACCAAATTGTCAGGACCCGACCCTCCTCGGTCAGGACCTGACTCATCTAGCACAATATTGTCTGCTTTGGGCCTCGCCCTCACGGTTTTGTTTTCGGGAGATCATGGTGCAACTTCCCAAGGGGTTACCCATCATGGAATTGCACCAGCCTCAACTCGCTTAACTTTGGGGTTCTAATCCCCCCCCAAAGCCACTTGAGCTCCCAAAAGGCCTAGTGCTAGATAGGTGTGTGCCTACACCTTTAAGGCACACCACCATCCTCTCCCAGACCATCCCCCCTCGCAGGAATGTGGTATTGTTCACCGTTCCCTCCAGGACACGGGTCTTACAGACTCAGTCGAGATGGGCATGTGATCGGTATCTGTGGTCCGGCAGTGGATCACGGATAGAGTTAAATTGGTGATGGACACATGGATGATGTCCGAGTGTGTTGGTTCCGATATGGTTGGAACTTCGGATTCGAGAGTGATTGTGATTGAGGTGACGAGAGGAATGCGGGTTTTCCGCATTGGTAACGAGTATTTCGAATCATTTAGGTGACTTCTCAGGTTCTACCGTGGTAGATGATGGTAGATGATGGTCAATGTCACTAGGACAATGGTCCTGTATTGGTTGGTGAACCCGGGATTTGTCTTGGGTCATCAGGAGGAGTTGAGCATATCGAAGTTAGGTGACTGAGATTTCTCATCTTCTGTGGTGAATGCAATGAGTGTTTGTTCGCATTCACGTAGGATAAATTTTGAGGTCATCGTTTTGGATCATCCTTGGATTTTTCCTAGGTGGAAGGACAATGATTGATACGAGGTAATCAATGAGAACCCACAGTCTCGGTGTGTCTCGTCGTTGACTGATCTGTTAGATGTGGGAATTGGTTGACGAACGATGTGTCTTGGCTTTTGGCTATGTAGATGTTGGGACTGAACTTCTTTTTGAGGTAAATCCCGTATGATATATTACTAGGGTGAGTAAGTGTCCGAGGAGGTCGGATTCAGTCAGCCTAGATGTGTTGATATTGGGATTGGCTTTCCTATGAAGTCAATCAAACGAATTGAGGTAATCGTTTAAGCAGGTATCCGATAGGTTCGGATATAGTGCGTCTCGGTACACGAAACGAGGTTTCGGGTTTTGGAATCGAATTTCTGGATGACGATTCAGGATTCGATTTTGGAACTTGAAAGTGAATTTATGGATTTGGGTTCGGAATGGTCATTCCTAATACTAGTTTACGGAATGATGATTTCGGATTCGGATTTGGAAATGGATAATGGGTCGGAGTTTTGATTTGTCTAGTACTGGATTGGACAGATGGACTCCCGAATAGAAACGTGGTTGGCTATGACCTAGGTGGTTGTAGTCTAATTGTTGGATAGATGTATGTACCTTGTACGTATTTCAAGGTACGATACCGGGCAGACTTGTGGTGCCTGGTGACGGTATATTGGATATATCAGTGGTACGTTGGTGAGCGTGTTGGTAGTCGGCTTAGTTCCGATACCATTGGATGAGTCGAGGACGTGAATTGGACATTGGATACTGTGCTTTGGGTCATAGTATTTCTCGTGGGTCCAGTTACACACAGGTTGAGTGCTTTGTTGGTATGTGTATACTCAGGTTGAGTAAATTGGTGGTTAGTGTAACCACAATTGGTTATAGTGTCAGTTTTCGACTGCGCGACTGTCAAGTGGTGACAGTTTGTCAGATGTGTCAGCGTGGATCGTTGTATGCGGTCTGGTGACTCCCAGCGGGAGTAGACATCAGGATAGGTTGGTGGTTGAGAAAGGAACCGTCGAGTTGTTTGTGTTAGCGAATCGGTAGT
Source organism: Prinsepia uniflora (assembly GCA_032719365.1). Lineage (NCBI taxonomy): Eukaryota > Viridiplantae > Streptophyta > Magnoliopsida > Rosales > Rosaceae > Prinsepia > Prinsepia uniflora. Next base: position 14,768,520 of record CM064870.1, read on the forward strand.
TTGACAAGTGGTGTCATTTCAATACGTATGGCTACGGTCATTCGACGTGGTTGAGTGTTGTCGATACGATGTGGGTGTTAGTGGTACGTCTGGTTGCAGACAAGTATTGTGTTGTCTATTGGGTGCTAGTGTACAAGTGTGTAAGGTCGGATTTTCTTTCTTCGAGGTAGATGTGGAATCATAATAGTTGGAGTTTCAAGAACAAAACTAAATTAAGAAGGGAAGAATGGTTGGAATTAGGTCGGTTGGAATTTCGAGGAAAAAATTAATTAAGGATGGAAGGTTGTAACGAACCGTTCCGAATTTCAGGATTAGATTAGTGACTAATCATGATTTGTGAGGTTAATCGGTGATTAGTTGGGCGAAATCGGACGAACGATGTGAAATGACCGTTTTGCCCCTAGAATGAACAAAACATTGACTTTTTATTTTGGCAGTCAAATGGACTTTGGCCGATGACTGTGACGTAGTTCAGGACGTCACGAGTTCATAGACAGGTGGCACGTTCAATTCCAACATTCGAGGAAGAAGTTATGACGTTTGGAAGTTCAAGGGCATTTGGTAATTTTAATTAAAAGGGACAAAATGTTGACTTCTGGACTGGGGTGTCCAATGGCCGAGGGCCGGGGACTATTACGTAGATCGGGACGATACGAATCCGTAGGCAGGTGGCACGTCGAATTTGGACGTTCAACGGCGAAGTTACGGTTCAAGGAAGTTTTGGGGTACTATTGCACGAATTACGAAACGGTTGCGTTTTGGAATTTAGTGGGGCCCAGATATTTTATGGAGGCCCAATGGATGAGTGACACTTATCACCCATCCATTGCCCAGCCCAAACATATTCATGTATCTCACCTTCCATTTGCATCGATCATCTCCATTTCCTTTTCTTTTCTTCCTACTACCCGATCTCACCCAACCATTCAAACCAATCCAACCCAACCCCAGATCATCATGACAGAAAGGCTAGGGAGTGATGAGAGGACTGAGGAAGGTGGTGGCCGACAAAGGACACGCCGTCGTGGACAGTGGAGCCATGAAACCTGAGAGGTAACTCGGTTTTCCCAATTTCCATTTTAAATTCGATTTCCTCATTATGGTTGCTTTTGAATGATTAGGATGAGTTTGTTAGGATATTAGGAAGTTATTATGTTGATTTGGAGGGTGGTTCACGGCGGAAGAGACCGTGAGAATGGCTGGGAAAAACAGGGCCGTGAGGTTCAAGATGAATCGTGGGATTTTCGGTGGTTTTGGTAAGTTTTCTTGATTGGGAATGATAGGGAATGAAGAAATAGGAATTATAGGATTAATTAAGGCTTGAATCAGACCGAAATAGGGGAGGAAAACCGTCGGACCGGTCACGCCGATTCAGACCGGTCCAGAACCAGAAAACCGGTTCAGTTCATTGTAGGAGACGATGAACAGTGGACATGGACTTCATTGGGAGCGTGGGGGTACGTGTCCCACTGTTTGGGAAAGTTTTCAACATGTGAAATCTTCTATTCGATGTAACAAACATTTTGGGACTGGTTTCGTGTCGATCGGACACCGTCTCGATAATGTTCGGGGCATCGGAAGGTTTCGGATTGAGATTTAAAATAGTTAAAAATTCTGGAAAATTCTAGGGCTATAGTAGGAGGTTAATTACTTAGTTAGTAACCTTCTATTACGATTTGGATAGGTTTGGGAGCCCATGTGATGGTGATTGGCTCGGGACAGCCGTATGGCATGCAAATCGAGGCGGTAGCTCGGACGGTCTGTAAGTGGACCTTGGTTTTCTAAATTGGTGCATGCATAAATGTTTATTATATGTTTTAATACATGTTTGGTAATGTCATGGGTGGATTTGTGTGTGGTTACGTATAAGCACGTATTTCGAGGTTTCGACCTTATACGGTGCTTATACGGGTCTGTATTTCTTTAATGGTCTAAATGATTTGGATTTGGATTTCAAAAGGTTAAACTCGGGTATGAGACCCATTTGGTTTTTTCTTGGGCATATGACCTCAGATATCGGGCATGGTGCCCTGCTGATGTCCTATGTTCGGGCACGAGACCCAGGTTACTTTACTGTTTTGATTTCAAGTAGGGGAACCTAAAATGGATTTCCAGGTTCATGACGATTTATGGGAACCGGCATGAACCCTTGTTATGTTATTGTCGTACATGACGGTTTATGGGAACCATCATGAAGGATGTTTTCTATATGTATATGAACGGATTGGCTATTATGGATCATGACGGTTCAGGGGAACCGGGCATGAATGTTTATGTTATGTATATATATGTTCATATACCTTCCTTTACTTGTTCTATCTCTCCGGGGAGGGTCGTTGGCCTGGGTGGACCCCGGATTAGTCACGGAGCACCGACTGAGTGGAGTCGCCCCAGTTGGGTTCCTTACTCTCAGGAAGGCTGCGGTTACTATAACCTCGGGTAGGGTCAGTGGTCTGCGGACATTGACTTTGACTTTGAAAAGACTTGGGTTTGAGACCCCGGGTAGCACGCGTGTAGCTTTGGAAATCGTGACAGGATTGGTTGTGTTAATTATATGTGTATATGATATATGATATGTGATGTGTACAGGATTTGAGCAGTGGCTCGTGTACTTGGTTTCCTATGGTTTTGGGCTGAGTCCCTTATGGATTTGGGCAGTGGCCCGTATGGTCATTTTCATTATGGTTCTTTTCATTATGGTTTTGGGCTTAGTTCCCACATATGGTTTCTTTGGTTAAACGGTTTTCGAATGCATGCATGCTTTTTAGTGAAGGGTACAAATGTCTTCTTATGAAATGTTTTGATAAACTCTTGTTTTGTCCACTTACAGCTTTTAATGTTTTGACTGCCCTTCAGGTTGACATCGGATGTGGACTGTAGCAGAGACCGAGATATCACATACCTCCTCCGGATCCTGGCGTACTCTGATAGCCCGAGAGGGAAAAGGTTGAAAATTTCCCTTGTCTAACACCCCATGTCAGACGGGATCAGGGTCGTTCCTCGTTAATCCCTGGGGGATTGAGAATGGGTCCTGACAAGGCCCCATTGAGAGATTTTGACATGATTTTAGATACAAATTTTTGTGAGCTGTTATCCCCACTACCATCATCTATGATGTGATTATTCCCATTGGAAGTCGTAGATCCCAGCGCGGTAGCCTCCAGATGTTGTAGATCCTGGAAAGGTCACGATACACTGCCACGAAGTGAGCAGCTCCAAGGGGAGGTTCAGGCTCAGGAGTGTCAGAGATGGACATTACTCAGACGGTGAGCCAGGGCCTCCGAGCCTGCTTAGACCTCGAGTCAGGGGCTCCGATCCTGAGTTGGATATCACTCAGATGGCGTAGATCTTGGGTGTATACTCAGACGTGTAATCCCGAGTTGCACGCATTGCATTGATATCGTGACTATTGAGATGATTTGATGGATATTGGGTAATGAGAATTGGTTGATCATATTTTCATATGACTTCATATGTGAGTCTATATTTCGGGCATAAGCCCTATTGATATGATTTACGAGATTTGATTTGGGCTGAAACCCTACGTGATTTGGTTTTAGGGCTGAGACCCTATATGAGAAACTATATTTGATTTGATGAATGTTTTCCCTGTTTAGTGATTTGAAAAGCAATATGTTTTGCTTTTAAGAAAATATTTGAGATACTGTTTTCTGATGCATGCATGTTTTTAATTGAAAGGTATAGATGTTATTTTGGAAATTGTTTTATAAACTGTTTATTTTCTTCCACTCATAGTTTTTAATGTTTTTGATACCCTTCAGGTTGATCGTGGATGCTGGCTGTGGGAGAGACCGAGACATCACATGCCGTCTCGTACTCATCAACCCCCGAGTGGGTTACAGGTTTATCTATGGTCTGACACGTGGAGTCAGACGGGAGTATGGGACGTCCCATAATAATCCAGGGATATTGGGATGGGTCCTTTCATTTTCTCAGAGGACTGGTTAATGCTCAGATATTGAATGCTTGAGCAAATTGTGGACAGTCTCAGACATCGGGCTGGGTCCCTTTCCGGAGACTAGTGTGGTGTGAGTTAACCACTCAGACATGGATTTAAACTTCGGTTCCTAAGTGGGTGGTGGTTAGTAAGTCCTAGACATCGAGCAAGGCTCCTAATCCTGAGACTGGTGCTAACTCAGACGTTGAACAGGGCTCCGAATCCTGGGTCAATAGACACTCGGACATCGAGCAGGGCTTCGAATCCTGGGTTTGTAAACACTCGTACATCGAGCTGGGCTCCGAATCCTGAGTGGTTTATGTGTGGATGTTAGAAATGACCATTTTTCCCTTTTCAAGGGTCCGGGCTATTACAACCTACCCTCCTTAAAACATTTCATTCTTGGAATTTTAAATATCCTCATCTTATGTTAAAACTCAAATTGGACTATTGAATTACTTTAAACGATTAACTTACCTTTTCCCTTTTTGTTTTGTCTCCTCCTCACTTAATCATAGATAATGTGGGGATTTCGCACATTCTTTAATTCACGTACGCATCTCACACCAGGCCAACAAAGCTCATATTCTATCAATCCATAATCAAGCTAAACTTATTACTGTCTCTGGTACCAACCATTTCACATAGCGGCACTATGCATAGGCCATCATCACCAACATCATCTAAACCAATTCTGAAACAGTATCTACATATCATCCAGACAACTATTCCCCCGGGAGGTATTCATACTACCGGTAGATTAACCACACGGGATTAGAAGCCCAACTCGACGCCCGAATCGTCAACACTACACAACATTGGTCTCAGACGTCGAGTTAGTACTTGAGACGGTAATAAGTTGAGCTTGATTATGGATTGATAGAATACAAGTTTTGTTGGCCTGGTGTGAGATTCATAAGCGAATTAAATAATATGTGAGATCCTCGCATTATCTATGAATAAGTGAAGAGGTGACAGAACAAAAAGGGAAAAGTTAAGTTAATCGTTTAAAGCAATTCAATAGTCCAATTTGAGTTTGAACATAAGATAAGGATATTTAAAATTTCGAGATGAAATTTTTTAAGGAGGGTAGGTTGTAACAGCATGGATTCTCGATAAGGGTAAAATTGGAAAGTTAAAAAAGAATTGACCATTTTGCCCTTGAATGTCAGATAGTTGACTTTTTTATCGGACATCCTTTAGAAACTTCGAAAAGATCGTTACAAAGGTCTCGGTCTCCTGAGCACATAGACATGTAGCACGCTAAAATTGGAGTTCGGATAAGTTCGTTGTGACTCAAAAATAGTTAGGGGTATTATGCTAATTTTGACTTTAAGGGCATTTTTGGTAATTTTCTAGAAAAATTTAGAATTTCCTCAAATAATCCTTTGTAGGGAAGAGGATACTACACACAAAAATGGAATTTTTGCTTCCTTTCTATTTGTGAAAAAGACGCAGGGAAAGAGAGGGAGAAAGGGGTTGGGGAAGAGAAAATGTCAAAATCTTGAGGTGAAGTGACAAGACCCATCCTAATCCCCCTGGATTATCGTGGGATGAGCCATGCTCTCGTCTAACACCACGTGCCAAACCAAGGATAAAATCGTAACCCACTCGGGGTTAACAGAGTGCGTAGTGACTTATGGAGTAAGCAGCGGTATGTGTTGTCTCGGTCTCTGCTAAAACCCTCATCCCCGATCAACCAGAAGGGTATCAAAAACCATAAAAGTTATGAGTGGACAAAAATAAACAGTTTAAAGACAATTTCCGAAATAAACATTTATACCCTTCACCTAAAAGCATGCATGCATAAGAAAACAAGTATCACAAATACTTTCTTAAAATCAAATCATTTTTCTTTTCAAATCCATAATTAGTGAAAAATGCTTCTTAAATCAATATCGGTGAAAAAAATCTGTTACATCTCATATCATCATCATCAACATCAGTCACGATATCTAAGCAACGCGTGTACATAAGCTCCAGGACTGTTCCTATTCGAGCACGTCGCTGTGAACATATCACCGGTCGACGTTCCACATATCGTTGTGAACATATCAACGATCGATCTCATATATCATAAGCACTCCTGAGTTGAGCCTTATTCGGCTGCTCGACAATAGGTAGTGCATCATGACCTCTACGGGGAGGGGACACAGTGCATCCTGGAGGCCGTCGGGACCTCTTCAGGGAAACATATTCCTACCGGAGTCCCTCTCTGGGGAAACATATTCATGCCGGAGCCATATCAACCTACTATTTATCAATCAAAGCCATTTCCTCAGTAGGGTCTCAGCCCAAAACCAAATCTCAACAGGGTCACAAGCCCCGAATATCATCTCAATAGGGTCATAAGCCCGAAATATCATCTTAATAGGGTCACAAACCCGAAGTATCATCTCATTAAGGTCACAGACCCAAAATATCATTCCAATAGGGTCACAAGCCTGAATGTTATCTCAATAGGGTCACAAGCCCGAAATATCATTTCATAAATAAAAAATGCGTCACAAGCCCGATATATTTCACGTTTGACTATACTCTAAGTCAAACCATAAATCAACTGGGATACAAGCCCAAATATTATTTCCAAATCCAAAAATCATTTCAATATTCAAGTCACTTTTCCAGATCACAAACAGTCAAAGGTGATTTTCAACTGGGACTCAAGCTCGAATATCGATTTCACGCATCTCCGTGAAATCATTCAAAATTGAATATCTAATCCTTATTTTCACGCCTCTTCATGAAATCATTAAAATCACATAAATCACATGCATGTAGAATACCTGGCCTAAGCCCAAGTATCATAAAAACAGAAATCTCAAAATACATGCAATATCATATTTTTCTACGAAAATGCCAATTCATCAAAAAAAATCATATTTAAATCGCATGCAATCAATGCATCTAAAATCATGTTCATAAAACATATAAAATATTTATGCATACATCATTTAAAAATCAAAGTCCACTCACAAATCGTCCAAGCTGCGCGCTCACAATCCGCGCTGTAAGCCACTCTGAGGCTAATCCAACGTCTCTGAAACGTCCGGACTTGTCGAAATCATACCTAATAGTCACTAACCTCTATACAAGTCTAAACCATAACCCTAAAAACTCGCAGAATAGTCAACGTGTCCCGAACACGCTTCCTGAGGCTAAAAACCTCCAAATGACCTATCAAACGACCCCTGATCGACTTGAAACAACCACCATTAGATTCAGATCGTCGAAACCTTTCGACCACGATTGATTTCACCACAAAATTCATGCCCACGTGCCCTCACGCGCTTGCTAAAGTCTGATCCACGATGGTCAACGCTGACGTCACGCTGGTCAACGTTGACATCTGGCAGCTCTGACAATATGGCACGTGTCACTCCCTGATTGGTGCCATGTGTCACTGACAGGTCTGACACCTCTTTTACATACTACCACGTGGCACCACCCCATTGGTCCATGTGGTCTGACAATGCTGAGGTGGAACTGCCACGTCAGCTGACAAATCCTGATACCCTGCCACGTGGGACCCTCTCACAAGTCCACGTGGTCTAACATGGCTGACGTGGACCTCTCACGTCTGCTGTTAACTGGACCTGACAACCTCTAACAGATCACCACGTGGCATCACCTGCTTGGCCATGTGGCTTGACAAGATGACGTGGATTGCCATGTCATCATCGTCTTGCTTCAGACGGGTTAACTCGTTTGACGGTAACGGGTCAATTTGACTTGCGACCTTAACCCGGCCAGAACTCAGCCATCTGGCCACCAATTTCCTCTACTTTTCACCCAATCGACTTGCCTACTTCCCAGAAAGGGATCTACGACCTCAAAACCAAAAGAAATGGCCTGAAAATACCTATTCAAGATCGATCTTCCACGACCACTCTTTGTACCACCACCCATGTGTAACAACCCGTACCTTCGGGAAGGGTATAAATGTAATTTTGTAAAAGTTTTGTATATAAAGGACGATTTTGCCCTTGTGAATAGTAGGCCAAAAGTTGACTTTTTGATTTACCAGTTGGATGAGTGTTGACCCTTGACCGTGACGTAGTTTAGGCCGTCACGAGACCGTAGACAGGCGGTCGGTTCAATTCGGATAATCGGAGAGAAAGTTATGACGTTCGGAAGATTGAGGGCGTTACCGTAAATTTGACTAAATGAGGAAAATGTTGACTTTTTGGAGCACTTTTGATTTTCACGTAGACCGAGGACCGTTAGATAGGTCTCGACGTCCTGAGTACAACGACAGGCGGCACGCTGACATCGGACGTCGGATGAAGTAGTTATGGGTCTAGGAAGTGTGAGGGCAAAATGGTAATTTGTACATTCCGCCCAATCAGATTAGGACAAGTGGCAGAAGTGGGCTGGGATATTTTGTGCTGAGCCAAGGGATGATGGACACGTGGGCAGAAGCTAGAGGGTTCTAGGGAGAGTTTAAGTGTGCACGGCCACACATTGTGCACGTTCAAACCGTGCACCCGTTTGAACACTCAGAAAACAGAGAGGAAAATTGGAGAGACTTCGACCGATTTCATGCAAAGGTGAGGGAGTTGATGACTGGTGAAAGTGAAAGGGAGACGAGGGTGAGCTGTTGACCACGATTTGGAGCTGCAACCGTGCACGGAGGCTGAACGGTGGACGACTGAGTTTTTGAGGAAAACAGAGAGGCAGAGGACTGTGGCGGTGGTTGTGCCGTGTGGTGGATTGATTCAAGCCAATAGGAGGCTCAGGTGGCTGCAGGGAGTCCAACGAACACCGTGGTACACGGCGGTGTACACGGCGGAGACGGAATCGAAGGGTAAGACTCTTTCCCCTGTTTTTCCCTTGAACTTGAAAATCGTGGAGTTAGGCTTAGAGTCGAGGGATTTGGAGGCCAGGGTGAGACTCCTGGAGGTCCCAGGAGTCGTGTGGTTGTGGTGCCGTGCCGGGGGAGGACCTGGGCGGCCGGCGGCCAAAACAGGGGCCACGGGCTCAGTTTTTCGAAGGAGAGTCGTGAGGTTTTGGGCCGTGATTCTTCGATGTTAGGACATGGTTAGCTTGCTTAGGACGGGACGAAGCTATTGGGATTGGTTTGGACGGAATTGATGGATGAATGGCGGAGAACCAGTCACGCCGGTTCAACTGTGTTGAACCGGGTGGCTCGAGGTAGGAGGAGCACTGTAGCAGGTGGGTGATACCCACGCGCAACCACTTTGGGCGGCACGTGGAGGCGCGTGGGGAGGATTCCGGCCAAGCTTCCAACATGGTTTTGGTTCTAAATGTCCTAAGGAGTTCATTGGTATGGTTTTCGGGTGAATCGGGCGATGTTAGGAGGTTGTTCGGGAATCCGGACGGTTTAGGGTCTAGGATTAAAATATTAATAAATTCCCGAAAAATTTGGGGAAATTAGGGTTAGCATACTTAATGTGTTTGTGACCCTATTTGGTGCATATTGACAGGACGGGAGACACCCGAGACGGTCGAGGAGCGCACGGAGCGCGATTGACTCGTTCCGAGCTGTGAGTGGACTCTTTCTTTTCTTTCGAGCATGCCTAACTGTTTTATTGATGTTGTATGTTATTACATGTGTTTTTATGCTTCTTAATGATACTTCTATATGGTTGATATGTTTGCACGTTTTACGAGATATTCTGAGATTTGCACATTTTTTGAGAAAAGCTGGTTTTCGGACTTTGATGCCATATTTGAGGATTTCAACCTATAAATGTTTTCTGATGATGGTAGTTGGGTGATGAAATATGATTTGTGATTACATGTGGTTTTTGGTATAATAATGGATTTCCAGATTTGGGTTCGGAATGTCGGTTCTGAACGCCGGAAGGGCTTCGAACCGGGAATTTCGAATTCGAGTTTGGTTATGGATTTGGAAATGGTTTTACATTGAATTTGGATTGGATTTGCTGGATCTGGGTATGGGTTTAAAGACCCGGATATTGATTTGACGGGGGACGGGCCCGGATTGAGTTTAAAGACTCGGATTTTTATGATATTACCCCCGTAGGCCTATTGAGTTTAAAGACTCGGGAGTTTAAATACTCAGAATTTGATTTGAGGCCTGGTTGAGTTTAAAGACTCGGATAGGTCCCGCAGGTTTGATCGGATGTTCATGGTTTATGCTATGGTTTTCTGATATACATACCATGATTTCTATATCCGTTTTATAGTGTTTCTGTTTCTTATGATGTTTTATGTTATGATTTTCTAATACTTAGTTGGGCATGCCTGTTTTTAAAATGGAGGGAATTAACTGTGATTTGGTGATAAACTGATTTTAAAACTTTTATGTATTCTAGTCCACTCACACTTTTGGTTTTAAATTTTCCCTCCAGGTCGTGGTGATAGTGCTGGGGTGAACGTTGAGGCAGATATCGAGGCATAGCGCTTACGACGTTCTTCCGTTGCGAGACTAGCATAGTAGGATTTTGTGCCCATTTTGTAGAACTATGCTCTAACTAACAGTTGTATATCTTTACTCCTTCGTCTGATAGTTATGCTTATTGTGGTGTTGAGGTTATTTTGGTACTTTAGGTGTGATTGTCAGACGGGAGCAGGGTTCGTCCCGGGTATCGTGGCGATATTTGGGACGGGTCCTGACACATGGCCATTTAGCCGTCCTATCCCTTCCATTTTCAAGCCTATGACCTTGTCCAACTTCAGAAAACACGACAAGGGGATTAGAACACATCCCAAACGTCCAAAAACCAAATTTCAAATTTCAAACTTAAAAAAGGGTTTCAGGTTTTACCTTTTCCTGAGGCCACCGCCGTGCTCAGCCTCTCACCGCCATCCTCTCTGTCTCTCACTCACCCTTTTAGTCTCTCTGTGGCCTCCAACAATAGATGAACATGATGAGAAGGGAATGGGTTTTGGTTTTCAGGTTGGATCGAAATGGGAGAAGGGAAAAATGGTGATGCATGTATGTGTTGTGTAGATCAATGAACTTGTCACTTATCTATTGGTCCCCAAAAGATATTTTGGGTTCCACATTAAATTCCCAAAAATCAACTGTAGCGGTTTTCGTGTAACTGTAAATATTACAAAATCCTTCCTTGACCTCTATCTTGCCTGTACGATGTCCGATTTCGACGTGCCGCCTGTCTACAAACTCGGATCATCTAAATCTACGTAATGGACTTGGATCCACGTGCATTTTACTTCCCGGGTCAAAAGTCATCTTTTTACCCTTTCCTAGGGCAAAATCGTAATTTCACCCCGATCGTCCGATAATCCTCAATTAATCCTTAATTAATCTTGTAAATTCAGAACAGGTTGTTACAATCCACCCTTCTTAAAATTATTTCGTCCTCGAAATTCCAATCAACTCACATCCACACCAAAACTGCGGAAATCCAATCATGCCTCCAACTCGAGTTACACGTGAGAACCTCTATCCACAGTATGCACCACATCTACGTCACTCGACGTTAACTACAATCTAACTGTCAATGCTGATACTCAACTCAATCCTCTATAACCATATCCACAAACGCGTGACCAGTGTCACCAGAAATCACAACTCAATCTCAAGTCTCGTTTGAGATATCGACACTGGTTGGTCTTACCTGTCGCTCACGCATGTGTACTAAGGATCTAATCTAAAAATCCTGCCTACCAAGCTGACATCCTACTTAGCATAAAATCTGAATATCCTGCTCAGCAGAAGCATCACAAGTCCTTTATCTCACTCTACGGTCTCCCACCGTAAATCACACTCACGACGCCATTGTGTCAAGTCAGTTACTCATCGGCTCCACTATCACTACTCGAATTAATATCGAAAAATACGACTCGCGCTAGAGTCCTATTAGGGTACCTCATACAATACCTCATGTCACTCAGTGACCAACACTGTGATCCTGACTCCACTTGAGTCTTAAAATGTCATCTTACTCATCCTCTCGATACACTCAAGATGTATCTGGACCCCATCAAATACTTGTTCTAGCTGAGACAATCACATTATCAAACGCTAGGGTTCCTCTGGCCCATCATGGCCCTGAACTCCAGGCTCGTACAATCACTGAACCCTCTCAAAATCACTCTGCACTAGTGCATAGTATTCAATGTTCGGTCATCGGTCTCTATATATAATCAACATCAAACCCCGTCTGATTCCCATATCATGTCCATATCTGACTCAGTCTGATGATCGTACCACACTAGTTAGACTGATCAATACTCAACAATCACACCATCCAACATGCATTACTCACAAGCGCACACACATCACATCAATCATATCGACACTACTCATAGGCCTGCTTAAGGACTGCACTCTTGCAATGTCCGACTACGTACCAATATCCACACGTCATCACAATCTTGGATCTAGCACGTCCCTTACATGGCTGACATGCCAATCATAATCCAATACTAGAACCTGTCTATTTGATCTGCGCTCTGGGTGGATCGTACACGGTACTCAACGTTCTCTCTGAGTTCTTCCGGTCACTCGACCAACACTTAAGATGTGTCCAACACATACTCCTCGAGAACTCCAAAAACCAACCAATTCACCTCTACCAAGACGTACTAATCCAAACCTCGACCCCCATCCTGATGATGCAAAAGGTCGGCCCTTAAAGTTGTGTTGTCAACCCCTTCAAAATCCAAATCAATTTGACTCCTTCCCTAGTCAATCACGTCAACAGCGACAAACACGGGGATAATTTCCACCAGAAAATCAATGACACTCATCCAGTCTAAGTGAATCCAATCTCAATCGTCATAATTGGTTAACGCCAATCCCAACTCTCTCGATCCACAACTAACTCCATCCTCGACCACATCGATTCTCACCAATCTATAGCTAACTCGATTACAATCAAATCGATCCACATGTAACACGATCACTTCGATCTTCTCGATCATCTTGATCCATAATCATTGCGATTCACACTCGTCACAATCCTCTCGTGACAGTACCCGCCCCGTTTTCCCCCTAGGGACCACTGGGGAAGCCTGCTCCTATCTGACACGTAAACTAAAATACGACAAATACCCTTCCAAGGGTTTTATTACACAAATACCCCTACTGGGGGTTCTAGATACACACCAGTGTGTTTCCAAAATACAACATGTCAGACAAAGGGAAAGGAGCATTATGATCATACTAATACAACATAAAGATAAACCTACCCCTCAGGGTGGTGTAAATGCAACGGTGGTATTTATGCCTCGGCCCCGGAGTCGATGCCCTCCTCGGTTTCCTCTCTTGAAGGGTCAAGAAAACATTCAAAGTGTGAGTGGACCAAAAATAAGCAGTTATAAATCCATTTGAACATATATATATATATATATATATATAGTTTGACCCTTTGTTATGGAAACATACAAATAAAATCCAGGTCCTTACATCTCGATCCTCCGAGGATCCATACTAGCCCTCTCAACAGATGTAAAATGACCCATTATACCAACACGAGTCTACCAAATCCAACTACACTCAGCAACGTTAGGTTACACCAAGCACCTTCCGCTCCTCAATTCATTCAAATTTGGCCCACATCCAACTTGACTTCTACCTGGGTGACATTTCCTATGAAACCCAGAAGTGATGAAGAAAGTTCACTTAAGCTGACATGTGGTAGGGAATACTCACTCCAAGCTCACTGAGCTGACTGAGGATGTCACAACACATGTCTGATATCCCAACCAGTCATTCTATAGCATCTTTCTGGCCTCCAAGCTGTCACTCACTCTGACATCAACCACACGTCCTAGAAACCAATATGTCTTAAGGTCAAAACCCTATCTGTCTTACTTCCTTATCCAGCCCAAACAATCTCGGTTTACCAACTACAGCTCACGTAGTACTGGTCAAAGTACTCGCTCGTATGCCCAAACCCTATGGGATCGACTCTTGCCCACAACACTCGCGTAATCCATCCAAGGATAACTAGGGCACCATTCACCAATCCAGGCATACCCCGTACCTCCAGTAAACCAACAAAACTAGGAGGATACTGACATCTTACTGAGCCACTCGGGATGCTCTCCGTCCCGCTCATTGACCACTGTGACTCGTACGCTTTCCACTTGACGAACTCGGATTGCTTCTAGCTCGTTGGCATCTACAACCTAGAGACACATCCATTGTCTTGGCCCAAAACCGTAAATCAAGTATATGGTAACTCAGCCCAAAACCAATCATGCGGGACTCTTCCCAAATCAACACATGTAGGTCTCAGCCCAAAACCATATTCAAATCATAGAACACGGGGTCTCCGCCCCAAACCACTTTCTAAAACATAGAACATGGGGTCTCCGCCCCCAAATCACTTTCCATGAAATCTCATACGTATAGAAGTACGTATAACCCATCCTCGACACTTCAGAGAAGATGCCAACTCGGGGCACACAGCCCCTAGGGAACACATCCCCGATATATGTCACGATTCATCTCTAAACTAGTGTGCACACTACTCGGGGTCTCACTCTGAGTCTACCCCCAGGAATTCTCGGTCTGAGAGGCTCTATCTCCGGATCTAGTCCGAGCATCTCTCCGGAATTTGGTCTGGGACCACATCATAACTCCCACTCCTGGTGTGGGCTCCCTATGGGGATACCCATTCTGGTCTGTGGATCGTGACTCTCCAGGTCGACGGTTGGAGGAGTCCAAATAAATCATATGGAGGGTATATATACATTTTCAAAACACTTTCTTTCTCAAAACATATTTCAACTGGGTCTCATACCTGATTCATCTCAACAAGATTCCTCGAATCCGATTCAAATCCACTTTCATAGGCCTCGGCCTAAATCCTCAGTTCAACAGGGTCTCATGCCCGAATTCTCATTTCATAAACCGAACTCGGACTCAAGCTCGATTTCACAATCAAGAGGGCCTCAAGCCCGATACCACAGTAACAGGGCCTCGAGCCCGATTTCGCAACTAACGGGGTCTCGAGCCCGAAATCACAACGAACGGGGCCTCAAGCCTGAAACCATAAATAAATGGGACTTCGAGCCCGATTTCACAATCAAAGGCCGATATTACAACCAACTGGGTCTCAAACCCGAATTCATAGACCAACGGGCCCCTAGGCCCGATCGTATAATTCAAATGGGCCTCCAGCCTGATTTCTAGTCAAATCAAATGGACCTCAAGTCCGAGGGTTTCCAATCAAATGGGTCTCATGCCCGATTTAATATTTCCAAATCCAAAACCAATTCATTAAACCCTCATTGAAAACCTAGCACGTACAAGCATTGTATAAAACTAGAAATTTCGAAATATGTGCAAATACGTAAATCCTAGGCTACCCCAAACAAATGCACTCATGGAATCACAAAACATGTATTTAAAACATTTATAAACATTTATGCATGCATCAGTTTATAAAGAAGGGTCCACTCACAGACCGTCCGAAGTCGCGCCTCGATACGCGGGCCATAAGCCTTTCTCGAGCCAATCGTCACCTCCGGGATTCCCAAACCTGTCCAAATTAATTTAGAGGGTCACTAACTACTTAAATAATCCCTCACTAAAGCCCCGTAATTTTCCAAAATTTTTAACTATTTTTAAAGTCAATCCTAAACCTTCGGACATCTCGAACTATATCAAGCCGATGTCCGATTGACTCGAAACCAGTCCCAAAATGTTCGTTACATCGAATAGATGACTTTTTATGTTGGAACCTCCCCCAAGAAATGCTTCATGTGCCCCCACGTGCCGCCCAAAGGGGCTGCGCGTGAGGCTCACGTGCCCTGCACTGTAGATTGTCTTCAACCCAGCGACGGCCGATCCGGCCGGTTCATTGGTACGGCCGGTCGAGTTGGATCGGCGTGACCGGTTTGGCCCTATAATTTCCTTATTTTTTAAATCAAATCTCTTCCTTTTTAATTACAATCTTCCTATTTCATCATTTCCTACCTATTCATATAAAGAAAACAAATAAAAACTCCCTAAACCCCTTAGTTCCAAAACTTTGCTCATGGTCCAAAATTTCCCAATTGCACCCAAGGCTGCTTAGCCCTTCACAACCGTCCAAAACCTTCTCTATACACTCCCAACAACCTAATAAACCTCATCCAAGCACTTAAAACCGTCGATAATGCGCAAATCGAATTCTTGAATTCAAAATAACAAAACCGAGCATACCTCCTCTTTGTCGTGCATGGCGGCCCGGCCGATCCTGCCACCATCCTCATCATCTCAGCCTCCTCTCTAAACTTCCTTCATGGCCCAACAACAGTAGGTGAGGATTAGGGAAGGTGGGTCTGAGTTTTAGGGTGGTTTGTACGCGGGTTTCGGGTTTGGTTTGAGAGAACAAAGAAGATGGTCGATGCATGTTTGTGGGAAGGTGGGAAATGGATGAGTGACACTTGTAACTTATCCATTGGGCCTAAGAAAATATCTGGGGCCCACTTGAGACAAAACTTAAGTCATTTCGTAAAACGTGCAATAGTTCCTCGGAACTTCTGTGAATCGTAACTTCTTTGTCTATCGCTGAATTCGACATGCCGCTTGTCTACGGATTCATATCGACGCGATCTACGTAACGGTCCTCGACCCGATAACCTTCCGGGTCAAAATTCATATGACAGGACCCGCTCCGATCCCCCGGGGACCACAAAGGGATGTGCCTTGCTCCCGTCTGACACCCAAACCAAAATTCCAATTTTAACCTTAAAAACTTAAATGCATAAATGTCTGAATTATAAAGTCATACATAAACCAAATTTAACAGATGTGAGAGAAGGGATACAGTCCAAAATATAAAATCCGAGCACGACTCTAGAAAATCCTGCGGGTAACCTGACCCGACAGGGGTTCAGGTGCGCAGTACGAAATCTATGCCTCAGCCTCGGGGTCCTCACCAACCTCAGCAGCACGACCTGGAGGGGTTACCAAAACATGAAAGGTGAGTGGGCCGAAACTCAGGTTTATAAAACAGTTTAATAAGTAAAATATATAATTTACCCCTCCGTTTTCCAAACATGCATGCATCGGTATTTAAAAACCATAAATACATATAATATACCACAAGCATTATATTAAGCCAAAAATGTAATATAAACACAACTACTGCACTATACACTCCGATATCGACATCCCAGATATCCGACGTCCCTGACGTCCAATAATGGTCACAGTCCCAAGGCTACGCGTGCCACCCGGGGTCTCAAATCCCGAGTCCAACCTCCGAACCCAGTTCGGTTACGGCATCCCAGATGCCTAGCGTCCCAGACGCTCGACGTCCCAGACGTCCAATCATAGCAATCCTGCTCCTGAGTCATCCTACGGTCCGGCACCTCCGTAGCATGACCCCTCGCAGGCAATGCACTGTGACCGCTCCGGGGTACCACATCCGGAGGAGACAGTATCATACAATGGATTATACAGTGCAGTACCTAAGATACCCATCCATATCCACATGCATATATAAATATATATATATATATATAATCCAAAATAGTGTTCAATTTCCGTAAAATGGGTCTCAAGCCCAACATCGTAAAACGTGTCGTAACCGTAAATCGAGGTAATCAAAATCCATTATTTGATTCACGCACATATATAGATATACGGAAATGGAAACGGTTATGCATGCAAATGTTAATAAAAACGGGCCCACTCACGGTACGTTCCCGTTGCGAATATTGCGCGTACGAACTTGTCTCTGGGATTTTCGTAAGTTTCCTGTCATTTCAAATCACATGCATGTGTCACTATAGGTCCTTAAAATACTCTCAAAAAGTCCGAAACAGAAACCGGCCCTGGGAAGCCGTCCAACACGCTTCCCGAGACATCCGGCCCTAAACTGACCTTCCTAACTAACTCAGATCAACATGGTTATTTCACAGAAAATGTTCAAAATGATGAGAGAATTAAAAGTCATGTTGACCGTGAATCGAGATAGTGCTCAACGCGCCCTCACGCGCCGCCCAAAGTGGCTGTGCGTGAAAGTCACGCGCCTGCTATAGTGACACTGCTACAGTGTCGTCGTCCCTGCCCAATTCACTGCTATTCGGGTCTTCAACCCGCGTTGTGACCCGATTGATTAACCTTCTTTTTCTACTTAATTTCATTCATTCTTGATCCTAACATGTTCTATCATCATTCAATTACAGTTCTAAGTCCTTTAATCACATCGACATGCATTAAACCGTCCTATCCAAACCCGAATAGCCACACGGGTCAATTCCCAGAACTCCCCCAAATCAGTTCCATTGTCCAATTAACTCATACAGGAGCATAAGAAGACCTAGACTAACATAATGGAACCATCAATTGAACAAAACATTACCTGGAGGTAGCCGTCCAAACACTGCGATTTCCTCTGCACACGGCCGTCACCGTCCCAGCTCCTCTGTGGCTGGTTTCCGTCGATTTCGATATGGACAAGTTC
This sequence comes from Prinsepia uniflora, assembly GCA_032719365.1. Taxonomy (NCBI): domain Eukaryota; kingdom Viridiplantae; phylum Streptophyta; class Magnoliopsida; order Rosales; family Rosaceae; genus Prinsepia; species Prinsepia uniflora. The sequence continues at coordinate 14,786,841 of CM064870.1, forward strand.
CAAATGCTCCCAGAAGGCTCAATCAGTGATTAGTTTTGTCCAATAAGCCGTATAAATAAAACTTAGATTTTCCCCCCCAAAACCCGAAAAATTTTCTTCACGGTTTTTCTCTCCGTCTCTCCCAATCCCTCAACCTCAGACTGATGCCAAATGATCGCACTCAACTCCCTACTCAGCTAATTGATTCAAATGGGAGACAAGGCGTGAGAGAATCGTTCTGAGGCCACTGCGTAGCTGTTTCCCGCAACAGAGAAACCAGAAATGGGAAATGGCTCCCCCGTGCCTGTCCCTTACCTCAGTTCACTCAGAATGTTTCCAATACCTCAAAGTGCATAAATAATTCATCCCAGACAGACCACTACACGATTAAACAATGAATTCTGTGGCAGGTCACTCGCAGCTTGGCCGTGCACGGTGGTTCCCACGGCGTTGAACTGTGACCCGTGCAAAAGACCAAAATGCCCCTCAATGCAATAATTACCAAACTGCCCTCCAACTTCCGTGACCCGTAACTTGGTCGTCCGACGTCCGTTTTCAGCGTGCCGCTTGTCGTTGTACTCAGGGCATCGAGACGAACCTAACGGTCTTCGGGTCGTGTGAAAATTCATGGTATTTCAAAAAGTCAACCTTTTCCCTTATTTCGTCCAAATTACGATAATGCCCTGAACTTCCGAACGTCACAACTTCTCCCCTGTTCGTCCGAAGTGGATGTGCCACCAGTCAATGGACTCGTAACGTCCCGAACTACGTCACGGCCATTGGTCAAAGTCTGTTTGACCCCCCAATCAAAAAGCCAACAATTTGACCTTACCGTTCACAGGAGTAAAAATGTCATTTCATTCAATATTTTACAATATTACAATCTACGAATTTCCGGGGTGTTACATCATATCCAAGAACCTGTCACGGTAAAATAAAGCTACGCGCATGCTAACCGGGGCCTCAAACCCAAGTCTCTCCAGGGTCCACCGAGGTCAATGTCCGTAGATCAATGACCCTCCTTGGGGGTAACAAACCATGCCCATCCTGAGAATAAGGAACCCAACTGGGGGGCGACTCCACTCAGTTAGTGCTCCATGACTACTCTGGGGTCCACCCAGGCCAACGACCCTCCCCGGTGGAGACAATCATTTATAGAGGATGGAATATGAAAAACCTTTGAAATCATTCTTTAAACCTTTCAAGGATTCATGCTCGGCCCCCATAAGCCGTCATGAATCATATAACCTTTCCAAGGGTTTATGCCGGTTCCGATAAATCGTCACGACCTGTAAATCCATTTCAAGGGTTCATGCCGGTTCCCATAAACCGTCATGACCCGTAAAATCCATTTGTAACACATAGCTGGGCCCTAGGCCCGAATCCACATACAAACTAGGCCTCTGGTCCGAATTGTAAACCAACTGGGCCTCCGGCCTGATGCATCGTTAAATCAAATGGACCTCAAGTCCGAGAGTTCATGAATCAAGTTTACCTTTTCAATTCCAAAACCATTTCATGAAATCATATCCAAAACCATAAGTATGGAAAATTAATGTAAAACCAGAAACCTCGATTTACGTGCAAGCAAGTAAATCGCCTTGTAAAGCATGAAGCCGTATAATTCACAACCATGAAATTCAACATCATAGAACCACATTCATAATCCATATAAAACATGTATGCATGCATCACAGTTTAGAAATCAAGGTCCACTCATAGACCGTCCGAAGCTGAGCCTCGATACGCATGCCATAATCGTCTCCCAGGTCAATCGTCGCCACCGGGATTCCAAAACCTGTCCAAATTCATTTAGAGGGTTACTAATAGCCTCATTAACCTCTCATTGAAGCCCCACAATTTTCCCGATTTTATAACTATTTTAAATCTCGAACCGAAACCTTCCGATGCCCCGAACATTATCGCAACGGTGTCCGATCGACACAAAACTAGTCTCAAAATATTCGTTACATCGAATAGAAGATTTTGTGTGTTGAACACATCCCTAGAAACCCCACCACGCGCTGCCACGCACCGCCCAAAGGGCCCTGTGCGTGGCCTCACGCGCCGGTGCACTGTTCATCTTCCCTAGCGAGTGAACCGGTCGAGACCTGCCGGTTTGGTCCGTTTCCTGCAACTGGACCGGCGTGACCGGTCCAGGCCCATAGAATCCCCATTTTGATCCGATTTCAACCCTAATCAATCCTATCCTTCCTTATTTAGTCCTAGGAACCTAAACCAATTAATTAAAACCCCTAAAACATCCTAAATCCGACCGGTCCAATAAACCCCTCACGGTTCAAATATTCAAACTCCTCCCCAGGGCTTCCCTGACGTCCAAAACTTCTCCAAACCTTCCTAAAAACTCCCTAGCGACCTAATTAGTTCAACCCAAACGCCTAGAACGGCCCATAATACACGAAATCGAAAACAAATTAAAATGGGTAAAACCGATTACCTCGTGCGGGTTTCCTCCTCCGCCTCCCACGGCTGCTCTGCTTGGCCAGCCACCACATCCTGCTGGTCCTCCTTATCTCTCTGGCCTCTCCTAAATGTTCAAGGGTCAAGGTTTTGGGTTTTGGGTGAGAAATGGGATCGGGTTTGGATTGGAAAAATGGAAGAAAATGGATGAACGGGGAAGGTGGATATGCATGAGTGAAATCGGCTGGGCAATGGATGGGTGAAACTTGCCACTCATCCATTGGGCCCTTGTAAAATATGTGGCCCACTTAAGGACAAAAGCTAAGACATTTCATAAAACGTGAAATAGTGCCCCGAAACGTCTGTGAACCGTAACTTCGCCGTCGAATGCCGTCGAACGTCCGAATTCGACGTGCCACCTGTCTATAGATTCGTATCGTCCCGATCTACGTAACAGTACTCGGCCCTGGGCCGTCGGACCTCCCGATCAAAAAGTCAATATTTGTCCCTTTTTAACCATAGTTACCAAAATGCCCCTAAACTTCCGAAGTTCATAACTTCTTCCTCGAATGTCGGAATTGAACATGCCACCTGTCTATGAACTCGTGACGTCACGAACTACGTCACGATCATCGGTCAAAGTCCATTTGACCGCCCGAATGAAAAGTCAACGTTTTACCCACGGCTAGGGGGAAAACGGTCATTTTGCATCGTTCGTCCTATTTCGGCTGACTAATCACCGATTAACCTCACTAATCGTGATTAGTCACTAATCTAATCTAGGAATTTGGGACGGGTCGTTACAACCTTCCCTCCTTAATTAATTTCGTCCTCGAAATTTCAACCAACCTAATTCCAACTGTTCTTCCCTCCTTAATTAGTTCCGTTCTTGAAACTCCAACTATCCTGACTCCACATCCATCTCGTGGAAAGTACAATCTACCTCGCAACACGTGTACACTCGTACACCAACTAACCAGAATAATACTTACTCGTCTGCAGCCAGTCGTACCACTAACGCTCACGTCGCATCGACTACACTCGACCACGTCGAATGGCAGTAGCCACATGTTTCGAACTGACACCACTTGTCAGTATCAGGACAACCCGAGTATCCTATGAGCTAGCCACTTGTCAAATCTACCCTTTCGCAGACATAAACAACTAGACGGTTCCTTGCTCAACTACTAACTATCCTAATGTCTGCTCCCACTGGGAGTCATCAGACCTCACACAACGATCCACGCTGACACCTCCTACAAACTTTCACCACTTGACAGTCGTCAGTCGAAAACTGACATTATACCCACTTGTGGTTATACTAACTACCAACTCACTCAACCTGAGTATACACATACCAACAAATACTCGATATGTGTGTAATTGGACCCACTAGAAGTACTATGACCCAATGCACAGTATCCAATGTCCAGTTCACGATCTCAATCAATCCAATAGTATCGAAACTAAGCCGACTACCAACACGCTGACCAACCTAATACTGGTATATCCTATATACCGTCACCAGGCACGACAAGTCTGCCCAGTATCGTACCTTGAACAACGCACAAGGTACGTACATCTACCCATCAATCAGCCTACAACCATCTAGGTCGTAGCCAATCACGTTTCTATAATGGAGTCCATCTGTCCAATCCAGCATTAGATAAATCGAAATCCGACTCAACATCCATTTCCAAATCCGAATCCGAATCCGAAATTTCATAAGAAATCCCGAATCCAAACCCAGAAATCATATCCATAATCATGTGCAAATTCGAATCCGAAATCATCATTCCATAGACTAGTATCAGGAATGACCATTCCGAACCCTAATCCAGAAATCCACTTTCAAGTTCCAAAATCGAATCCTGAATCGTCACCCAGAAATCCGATTCCAAAATCCAAAATCTCGTTCACGTCTATCGAGATGCACTATATCCGAACTTATCAGATACCTGTTCAAACGATTACTACAATACAACTGATTGACATCATAGGGAAGCCAATCCCAATATCAACACATCTAAGGTTGACAATATCCGACCACGTCGGAAAACTACTCACCTGAGTAATATACCATACAGGATTCACTTCGAAAAGAAGTTCAGTCCCAACATCCTCAAGTCAAACATCCTAGTAAGAGCGATAAACTCTCCACCTATCTGGATCATCAAGATCACGATCCAGATCCATCACTACGTCAACTGACCATAGACGTCACGATCGAGAATCGTCACGACGCCCAAAATTCTCAACCATTTCCCACATCTAAACAAATCAGTCAACGACGAGCCACACCGAGACTGTGGGTTCTCTCCAATCACCTCGTATCGATCCTTGTCCTTCCACCTAGGAAAATCCAAGGAGGATCCAAGGCAATGACATCACAATCCATCCTAAGTGAATACAACCAAAACTCGCTGCATTCACCACGCCAAGTAAACCAACATCGTCTGCCACCAAGCAGAAAATGAGAAATCTCAGTCACCTAACTTCGATATGCTCAACTCCACTTGATGACCCAAAACAAATCCAGGTCCACCAACCAATACACGATCGGTGTACTAGTGGCAACCAACAACATCTACATCATCAACCTCATCTACCATCACCAAATCATGATAGAACCTGAGAAGTCACCCTAATGACTTCAAAATACCCATTACCAATGTGGAAAACCCGAATCACTCTCGTCACCTCAAGCATAAACTCTCTTGATTCTGAAGCTCCAACCCTGACAGAATCACGTTTAATGGTTTCTATTCTTGAGCTAGAAGTCATTCTCAGACCTTTCCGTCCAACGACGAACGTCGATAACTATTATAATAACCCATTCTATCTCTCACAATCAAAGTCCTCCTCAAACACGCCTACCTGAAACTCAAGAGGTATGGTCAACTGCAGTCAACCATAACCAATCCGAAGTGGATTCTCAAGTTCTCAGCTCATCCGGACGTCACCCACTTGTCCCTTTTAGACTATTTACGGTCACATGCCCATTTACGACCATTTATGTACATAAAAAAGGATGTCAAGTCATCATATCCTGATGTATCACTCGACTGAAGGGTCACAACAGACTCATGTTGTGATCTGCATTAAAATCTCTGCATATTACCATATCTGACCGATTTTGACCAACTCTGGCCAACACTGACCAACTGGTCACTAATCCCCCATGTCAGGTCGATCATCACGTCTCAACTACCGTTGGATTCAATCTAATCCATCACTATCCGTGATCCACTCCCGAACCACAGATACCGAACATAAGCCTAACTCGACGGAATCACAATCACCGGCACCAGCACCAGCACTAGTGCCCGTATCATAACCTGTCAATATCAACACAAAGTGTGCGAATCAGACAACCCTGGATCTCCGCTCCTATCGAACGACGACCCCGAACCTCTGCTCGTATGGAGAAACTCTGCCTCCCTCGTACCCAACAACTCTGGGTACAGTCACCCTGACAACTCATACAAGAAAAGGAAAACGTCCCCGATTCCCAACAATCGTAACTACAACCACTCTTGGTAGTAGCGCCTGCCACGACTCGTGCAGACCAAACCACCAGACATTTCGATATCCAGACTCCGCATCCAACGAAATCAACCGTCCGTACTAACCACTCTGTATCCCCAACTAAGGGATTCCATCGACAAGTACCAACCCTGGTAACTTGTCCAACCAAACTCTAACCAGTCGTAACTCGACTAAACCAATGTCGTCTACCAGGTCATCCATGACCTTAGTCGCACCAACAATCCATCACAACTAAAGTAGCACGACAACCAATTAGGTTTAACCGATAAGTACAACCCCCGACTGCAGGGTGCAGTCCCATCACTAGAGCTGGCATGACTAGACCAACTAACGACCTCAAATCCGAATAGTCGTCAAAGTCAAACCACTCGCTAACTCACATCTCTGAACCATGCAAACCAATGTAGGCTTCCACAATCACGCTCTAGGGTCAATCTGAACCCAACTGTTAACTACCACTACTATCTGCGGTATAGTCCACAATCTGACCGACCCCGCGGTCTTAACATCGTAAATACGTCAATCCAATCCTACGGTCAAATCAACTAGGATTCCTCGAATCCAGCTGCTAACTGCCATAAGTTCAACTAGAGTTCCACGAACTCGACTGCTAACTGCCAACTGCAGTATACTCCATGAATCTGGCTGCTAACTGCTATGAGCAGTAAATCCATTCAACTCAACCATATCCGATCATTAGAGGATCACAGCACCAAACTGCCGTCAAATTAATCCTACGACATCGTGAAAGACGATCCCAACTAATCGTCTCACGATCAATATGCTAACGTACTATTACGTTCATCCTTCCATAGGGTCCCACACTGTAATCCACGACAGAACTATGGCAACCCCGACATCTAGTGCTGAACCAAGACATTTCACGATTCAATCCTACTAACTATCGTACCGGCACCCCAACTATCAGGTTGATCACGAACTGTAGCCCATTGAGATATCACATCCTCAACCTGCGCGCACCATAAGAGCAAACCTGCTCTGATAAGCAATCTTATGCTCTGATAGAGCTAAACATAGCTCCGATATAAGCTAGCCTCGCTCTGATACCACGGTGACAGGACCCATCCCAATCCCCCCGGGATTAACGCGGGATGACCCTGCTCCCGTCTGACACGGAGTGTCAGACAAGGGATATTTCTGACCTTTGCCCTCCCGGGCTATCAGAGTACGCCAGGATCCGGAGGAGGCATGTGATATCTCGGTCTCTGCTACAGTCCACATCGTATCCAACCTGAAGGGTATTAAAAACAGAAAGACTGTGAGTGGACAAAAATAAAGAGTTTCTAAAAACATATTTCATAAGACCTTTATACCCTTCACTAAAAAGCATGCATGCATAGTAAAACCATTTATCCAATCACATATGTTTAAACAACCATAATTAGGGTCTCAGCCCCATGTTCCATAAATACAAGTCACACGGGCTCCTGCCCAAAACCATTTACAGAAAACCATAACATAATAAACATATGTGGGATCTCAGGCCAAATCCATTTATCATCATAAAACACAATTTCTCAAACCACTGAAATCATGTTTATCCAATATATTTCATATCCAAGAACCTGTCACGGTAAAATAAAGCTACGCGCGTGCTAACCGGGGTCTCAAACCCAAGTCTCTCCATGGTCCACCCAGGTCAATGTCCGTAGATAAATGACCCTCCGTGGAGGTAACGAACCATGCCCATCCTGAGAGTAAGGAACCCAACTGGGGGGCGACTCCACTCAGTCAGTGCTCCGTGACTACTCCGGGGTCCACCCAGGCTAACGACCCTCCCCGGAGGAGACAATCATTTATAAAGGATGAAATATGAAAAACCTTTGAAATCATTCTTTAAACCTTTCAAGGATTCATGCCCGGCCCCCATAAGCCGTCATGAACCATAAAACCTTTCCAAGGGTTCATGCTGGTTCCCATAAACCGTCATGAACCATAAAACCTTTCTAAGGGTTCATGCCGGTTCCCATAAACCGTCATGACCCGTAAATCCATTTCAAGGGTTCATGCCAATTCCCATAAACCGTCATGACCCGTAAAATCCATTTGTAACACATACCTGGGCCATAGGCCTGAATCAACATACAAACAGGACCTCCAGTCCGAATCGTAAACCAACTGGGCCTCCGGCCCAATGCCTCGTTAAATCAAATGGACCTCAAGTCCGAGATTTCATAAATCAAGTTTACCTTTTCAATTCCAAAACCATTTCATGAAATCATATCCAAAACCATAAGTATGGAAAATCAGTGTAAAACCGGAAAACCTGATCGCCTCGCAAAGCGTGAAACCATATAATTCACAACCATCAAATTCAACATCATAGAACCACATTCAAAATCCATATAAAATATTTATGCATGCATAACAGTTTAGAAATTAAGGTCCACTCACAGATCGTCCGAAACCGCACCTCGATACGCGTGCCATAATCGTCTCTCGGGTCAATCGTCGTCACCGGGATTCCCAAACCTGTCCAAATATTTTTCGAGGGTTATGAATAGCCTCATTAACCTCTCATTTAAGTCCCATAATTTTTTCGATTTCCTAACTATTTAAAATCTCGAACCAAAACCTTCTGATGCCCCGAACATTATCGAAACGGTGTCTGATCGACATGAAACCAGTCCCAAAATGTTCCTTACATCGAATAGAAGATTTCGTGTGTTGAACACATCCCCAGAAACCCCACCATACGCTGCCACCCGCCGACCAAAAGGTCCTGCGCGTGGGCTCGCGCGCCGGTGCACTGTTCATCTTCCCTAGCAAGTGAACCGGTCCAGACCGACCGGTTCGGTCCATTTCCTGCAACTGGACCAGCGTGACCGGTCCAGGCCTATAAAATCCTCATTTTGGTTCGATTTCAACCCTAATCAATCCTATCCTTCCTTATTTAGTCCTAGGAACCTAAACCAATTAATTAAAACCCCTAAAACATCCTAAATCCGACCGGTCCAATAAACCCCTTACGGTTCAAATATTCAAACTCCTCCCCAGGGCTTCCCCGACATCCAAACCTTCTCCAAACCTTCCTAAAAATTCCCTAGCAATCTAATTAGTTCAACCCAAACGCCTAGAACGGACCATAATACATGAAATCGAAAACAAATTAAAATGGGTAAAACCGATTACCTCGTGCGGGTTTCCTCCTCCGTCGCCCATGGCGGCTCTGCCTGGCCAGCCACCACATCCTGCCGGTCCTCCTCATCTCTCTGGCCTCTCCTAATTGTTCAAGGGTCAAGGGTTTGGGTTTTGGGTGAGAAATGAGATCGGGTTTGGATTGGAAAAATGGAAGAAAATGGATGAACGGGGAAGGTGGATATGCATGAGTGAAATGGGTTGGGAAATGGATGGGTGACACTTGTCTCTCATCCATTGGGCCCTTGTAAAATATCTGGCCCACTTAAGGACAAAAGCTAAGACATTTCGTAAAATGTGCAATAGTGCCCCGAAACGTCCATGAACCGTAACTTCGTCGTCGAACGTTCGAATTCGACGTGCCGCCTGTCTATGGATTCGTATCGTCCCGATCTACGTAACAGTCCTCGGCCCTTGGTCATCGAACCTCCCGATCAAAAAGTCAATATTTACCCTTTTTTAACCATAATTACCAAAATGCCCCTAAACTTCCGAACTTCATAACTTCTTCCTCGAATGTCGGAATTGAACGTGCCACCTGTCTATGAACTCGTGACGTCACGAACTATGTCACGGTCATCGGTCAAACTCCATTTGACCGCCGAAATGAAAAGTCAACGTTTTACCCACTGCTAGGGGCAAAACGGTCATTTTGCATCATTCGTCCGATTTCGCCTAACTAATCACCGATTAACCTCACTAATCTAATCTAGGAATTTGGGACGGGTCGTTACACCGATCATTGGTCACGACTCTACAAAGTCGTCATGTTGGGATAACTAGTGTCCAATCAACGAGTAACTACTATATGAGGATCTCATACACTCGTAATTCTACGGTCTCCAGTCGTTAGGACCACAAGAAACTCGGCCCTCATCGGGTCTATCACGCTGAAACACAGCAACCTATGCCAAACAGAATCTGTCCGGGGTTCATTCCCACGTAACTTTCCTATTCTTACCTTCACTATTAGGTTGATGACGGGATGACGACAGCCTAGAGGCATCACATCTGATACATGCGCAACACCACATGAGCAACCTAGTGCTCTGATACCAAGCTGACAATACCTATTCCAATCTCCCTGGATTATTGTGGGATGCGCCATGCTCTCGTCTGACATCATGTGCCAGACAAGGGATAAAACCATAACCCGCTGGGGTGAGTAGAGTGTGCAGTGACTTGTGGAGTACGCAGGGGCATGTGATGTCTCGGTCTCTGCTACAGCCCGCATCCTCCATGAACTTGAAGGGTATCAAAAACCATAAAAGCTATGAGTGGACAAAAATAAAAAATTTAAAGACATTTGCGAAATAAAAATTTATACCCATCACTTAAAAGCATGCATGCTTCAGAAAACAAGTATCTCAAAAACTTTCTTAAAATCAAATCATTTTTCTTTTCAAATCCATAATTAGTGAAAAATGTTTCTCAAATCAACACTGGTGAAAAACATCTATCACATCTCATATCATCATCATCATCATCATCAGTCACGATATCCAAGCAACGCGAGCACATAAGCTCTAGGAATGCTCTAGTCCGAGCACGTCGTCGTGAGCCTATCACTAGTTGACGTTCTATATATCGTCGTGAACATATCAACGGTCGATCTCATATATCATAAGCACTCCTGAGTCGAGCCTCCTTCGATTGCTCGACAATAGGCAGTGCATCGTGACCTCTCCGGGGAGGGGACACAGCGAATCCTGGAGTCTGTCGGGACCTCTCTGGGGAAATATATTCCTACTAGAGTCCCTCTCCGGGGAATCATATTCATGTCGGAGTCGTATCAACTTCAATAGAATGGTCTCAGTGAAAACAGTTTATCAATCAAAGTCATTTCCTCAGTAGGGTCTCAGCCCAAAACCAAATCTCAACAGGGTCATAAGCCTGGAATATCATCTCAATAGGGTCATAAGCCCAAAAATATCATCTCAATAGGGTCATAAGCCCGAAGTATCATCTCAATAGGGTCACAAGCCGGAAATATCATTCCAATAGGGTCACAAGCCTGAATGTTATCTCAATAGGGTCATAAGCCCGAAATATCATTTCATAAATCAGAACTGGGTCATAAGCCCGATATATTTCGCGTTTGACTATACTCTAAGTCAAACCATAAATCAACTGGGACACAAGCCCGAATATTATTTCCAAATCCAAAAACCATTTCAATATTCAAGTCACTTTTCCATATCACAAACAATCAAAGGTGATTTCCATCTGGGACTCAAGCTTGAATATCGATTTCACGTATCTCTGTAACATCATTCAAAATTGAATATCAAATCCTTAGTTTTATGCCTCTCCATGAAATCATTAATATCACATAAAATAAAATGCACGTGGAATACCCAGCCTAAGCTCAAGTATTATAAAATAGAAATTTTAAAATACGTACAATATCACATTTTCTACAAAAATGCCAATTCATCAACACAAATCATATTTAAATCACATGCAATCAATGCATCTAAAATCATGTTCATAAAACATATAAAACAGTTATGCATGAATCATTTAGAAATCAAAGTCCATTCACAGACCGTCCAATCTGCGCGCTCACAATCAGTGTCGTAAGCCACTCCGAAACTAATCCAACATCTCTTAAACGTCCCGACCTGTCCAAATCATAACCAAAGGTCACTTACCATCTATACAAGTCTAAACCTTAAACCCTCAAAACTCGCAGAATAGTCAACGTGTCCCGAACACGCTTCCTGAGGTTAAAAACCTCCAAATGGCCTATCAAACGACCTCCGATCGATCTAAAACCACCACCATTAAATTTAGATCGTCGAAATCTTTCAAACAAGACCCGTTTCACCTTGAAATTCGTGCCTACGCTCCTTCACGATAGTCAATGTTGACGTCACGCCGATCAACGTTGAGGTCAGCTATTGTCGTCACCTGCTGACGCCATCCTAACAACTCTGACATCTGACAGCTTTAACAACATGACACGTGTCACTCCCTGATTGCTGCCATGTGTCCTGCCACATGTCACTGACAGGTCTGACATGTGAGGACCCACCCCTAATCCCCCTGGATTAAGGGCTAAATCCCGATCCCGTCTAACTTACGCATGACACGAAGACTAAACTATCATCCAACCTTCATGTGACACGCAAGTTGGACAAGGGATTCTCGATCTGACAGTCCAAAAGTTTCCGAACCTCCCAGAGTTCGCAAAGTCTACTGTGGATCGTGTGTGTGATGTCTCCATCTCTCTCGACCAACAGCCCGCACCGCAACAACCTGGAGGGTATCGAAAACACGAAAAGACTGTGAGTGGACAAAAATAAAGTATAAGTTTAAAAACATTTCATAAAACAATTACATTTATACCCTCCACGCAAAACCAATGCATGCATATCACGTCAAGTCATGAAATCACTCATATCAAAAACTATCATTGAAAAACCATTTGAAACCCATGTCATCCAGGCCTCAGCCTCAAATCACAATTTAATCTCAACACTGGGAACTCAGTCCCAAAATTCATCAAATTCAATTCATCCGGGCCACTACCCAAAACGTCAGAAAACCAGTGAAAAATATCAATCATACACATTTACTGGATCTCAAGTGCGCCCGAGTCTTTAAACTCAAAACACATTGTGCAATAACCAGGCCTTTCCGGGATATCCGAGTCTTTAAACTCAAAACACAATCACAGGCCTCGGGGGGTATCATATCCGAGTCTTTAAACTCAAAACCATACCGAGTCTTTAAACTCAAAACATCAATCCAGGGCCCTCCCCCCGTCAATCAATCCGAGTCTTTAAACTCAAAACCAGATCCAGTGGGTTTTTCTTTTCTTTTCTTTCCGGGTCTTTAAACCCAAAGCCATTTTTCAATCAACCTTGAAAACCAAAGAAAATCCATCTCCAGATCCGCAACAAGGATTCCGTAAGCCGGCATCCGGAACCACTGTCCCGAACCCAGATCCAGACTTCCTTTCTAAACCTCGAAAACCAAAGCTGAAACATCATTTTTGAAATCACAAGAACAGGGCTCCCAGCCTGAAATCACTTTTCCGAAATCCATTTCAAAACCTTGAAATCAAATCATTAAAACCATCGTCAAATCACAAGAGAAATCGAAACCTCGTAAAACGTGAAATTCTATAAGATACCTCGAAAATCGTGCAAAATCGTAAACCATCAAGATCAGCAAACAAATCATAAAATCACGTATGAAAACATATAAAAACATATATCCATGCATCAAGAGTTAGAAAGAAAAGTCCACTCACAGACCATTCCGACGTCGCCTCGATACGCGCGCACTTACGCTGTCCCCGACCATTCCGCTATCCTCGGCTTTCCCACACCTGTCTAAAGCCCATAACGAGGTTACTAACTACTTCACAAAGGTCCTACTCAAATCCCATAATTTTCCCGAACTTCTAAGCGTACTTTAAACGGAACCCTAAACCTTCGATCCCGCAGAACTAACCCGAAACAACGTCCGATCGTCCCGAAACCTATCCCAAAAGACTCGTTACAACAATTAGACTCAAAACCATGTTGGAAGTTTCCACAGAAAAGCCACCACGCGCCCCCACGCGCCTCCCAAAGTGGCTGCGCGTGGGCCTCACGCGCCTGCACACAGGGTCATCTTCAACCTCTGGCCAACCGGTTCAACTGAACCAAACCGCCATGATCGGTTCTCCCTCAATACCAGTCCAATTCCACTCCAATTAATCCCAACAGCTTCGTTCTAGTCTAAGCAATCGATTCCCCTCAACCAAACACGACAACACAACCTACATCTTATGTCCCAAACTCGAATTTCAACCCGTCCAAGAACTCTGTTCTTACTCCTGGCCCACCGTGCAATCCCCTGTCACGGTGTTGACCCCTACAGCTTCCCTAGGACCTACTGAACTCACTAGAACTCACCAAAACCCTCGACTCATATTCAAACTGCACGACTTCCAATTTGAATTAAAACTGGAAAATAGAGCATTCATAGGGAAAGCAAGAAATTACCGGTTCTCCGACCACCACCGTGAGCTCTGCTGGGTCTGTTCGACTCTCCTCAGTCCTCTCAACGCCACCACGGGTTCAATTTGGTGGTTTGGTCACTGGAAGTGCACAACCGTGCACGGTGGTCCTCGACTCTGTGTCTTCTGATTCCTCCTCCCTGCTCACACACACCGTCACGCCTAATCTTCACAACCACGATCACTCACTCTCCTAACTCTCCTGTACACTTGTCCCAATCTTATTTGCACAATTCCCAATTTGCAAAAAGACCAAAATGCCCCTACTTGTACAAATTACCATTTTGCCCTTCGCCGTTCTAGACCTATATCTTAATCGTTCGATGTCCGATGAAAGCATGCCGCCTGTCGTTGTACTCAGGACGTCGAGACCCATCTAACGGTCCTTGGTCTACGTGAAAACTAAGAGTCTAGCAAAAAGTCAACATTTTCCCTCTATTTACAAAATTACGGTAATGCCCTCAACCTTCCGAACATCATAACTTCCTCCTCGGATGTCGGAATCGGGCGTGTCATCTGTCTACGGACTCGTGACGTCTCGAACTACGTCACAGTCATCGGTCAATGCCCAATTGACCCCCCAAACTAAAAGTCAACATTTTACCCAAACTAGGGGCAAAATCGTCATTCTACGCCCAAGGTCCAACAGTAACCAACTACCCCCAGATTAACTCAGCTAATCCGTTCACTAATCACTCCTTTAATCCCGACTTCCGGGACGGGTCGTTACAATCTACCCTCCTTAAAATAATTTCGTCCCCGAAATTCCACAGCTCGTACCTCTAGTGGGGTTGGGGGGGGGGGGGGGGGGGGGGTCTCTTACTCTATCTCATCCACTACGCAACTTCACCTCTTACCTGAACGATCCAGTCCTGCTTACTTACCCAAAAAGGAAATCTACCTACCAACTCACTGCTTGCCTTTTCTTTCCTTGATTACTCCGACCACCCTGTCGGAATCAATCAACAAAGTCCTAAAGGCACTCATAGATTGTGGGTTCTCTTCAATAACCTCATATCGATCAGTTATAGTCACTCCTTTCAAATTCCTTCCGTCATCCTTCAACGGAACTCACCATAACACTCGCTACACTCGGCGTCACCAAGTACGGCTCTATTTCGGAACACTACAAGTTAAGGGAGGTTACAAATCCAGGTATTTCAACCACAAATTTCCCAACTCAACTACTATCCATAGGGCTCCTCAACTTCTACAGATCACAACCACGCTTCCGCTGCGCTACTCTAATCAACCCACGGCATCCTGACCGTTCGTCCTGGTTCATGACCTACCCATGGTCATCCTTATCTTGCTCGGTATACGAACCCTTGTCTATAGTCGTCCACCAGGTAACCACTATCTCGGCTGCACCTAGCAGCACCGTCTCCATTCCGACCGTAAGTCGGCCCCAACCACAAGGGTTACGATCCAGTAATCCCACGGGGTACCTCAAATCATCCTCATCGTCTGGGCTATCCAAACCTGCAATTACCACAGGTTCACTGCAGACTTATCACTCGGGTCGTCACACCCGACTAAGAATATTCCTTCTCGTGACTCTACTCACCAACACTAACCAGCATCCATCACTAGGGGGAACAATCCCTAGAGTCTCACAGCCATCAAAGCATCCGGCTCTCGTAGCCGCACAATTCCAAACTCAACCCAACTGACCAAAGGTCACCAATCCATCTGATCAACATCCAAACGCCATCCGGCCCAACCTGCCATCATCAATCGGCCTCCTCGGCCTACGTATCTCACTAACTCAACGAGCTACTCTCAGGCCCCTCAGGCCGACCAACCTACTTATTCGTAGCTCACCGGCTACCGTCCAGGTTACTTTTGCTAGCGTATCTCCGACCCTATGGTCCATCCACCAAGTAAGGCCCCAAGCCGACATACGTCTTACCTCGCACCGCGTATCGAGCGACTAGCACCCTCAAACGCTGCTATCCAACCACGTCAAACGTACTATCACTATCGTATCCAGGTTGCTGCCGGGCTGTTCCGCGTCGAGACATCACATCCACAGTGGCATCACACCACCCAAGTTGACTAACCAACGACTCTGGGAACCAAACCTCGCGCAGAACATCCGAAACCTCGCTCTGACACCAATTGTCAGGATCCACCCCTAATCCCCCGGGATTAAGGGCTAAATCCCGATCCCGTCTAACTTACGCATGACACTTAGACTAAATTGCAGTCCAACCTTCATGTGACACGCAAGTCGGACAAGGGATTCTCGATCCGACCGTCCAAAAGTTTCCGAACTTACTAGAGTGCGCAAAGTCTACTGTGGATCGTGCGTGTGATGTCTCCATCTCTCTCGACCAACAGCCTGCACCGAAACAACCTGAAGGGTATCGAAAACACAAAAAGACTGTGAGTGGACAAAAATAAAGTATAAGTTTAAAAACATTTCATAAAACAATTACATTTATACCCTCCACGCAAAACCAATGCATGCATATCACGTCAAGTCATGAAATCACTCATATCAAAAACCATCATTGAAAAACCATTTGAAACCCATATCATCCAGGCCTCAGCCTCAAATCACAATTCAATCTCAACACCGGGAACTCAGTCCCAAAATTCATCAAATCCAATTCATCCGGGCCACTGCCCAAAACGTCAGAAAACTAGTGAAAAACATCAATCATACACATTCACTAGATCTCAAGTGCGCCCGAGTCTTTAAACTCAAAACACAATGCGCAATAACCAGGCCTTCCCGGGATATCCGAGTCTTTAAACTCAAAACACAATCACAGGCCTCGGGGGGTATCATATCCGAGTCTTTAAACTCAAAATCATACCGAGTCTTTGAACTCAAAACATCAATCCAGGGCCCTCCCCCCGTCAATAAATCCGAGTCTTTAAACTCAAAAACAGATCCAGTGGGTTTTTCTTTTCTTTTCTTTTCCGGGTCTTTAAACCCAAAACCATTTTTCAATCAACCATGAAAACCACAGAAAATCCATCTCCGGATTCGCAACAATGATTCAGTAAGCCGGCATTCGGAACCACTGTCTCGAACCCAGATCCAGACTTCCTTTCCAAACCTCGAAAACCAAAGCCGAAACATCATTTCCGAAATCACAAGAACAGGGCTCCAAGCCCGAAATCACTTTTTCGAAATCCATTTCAAAACCTTGAAATCAAATCATTAAAACCATCGTTAAATCACAAGAGAAATCGAAACCTCGTAAAACGTGAAATTCTGTAAGATACCTCAAAAATCGTGGAAAATCGTAAACCATCAAGATCAGCAAACAAATCATAAAATCACGTATGAAAACATATAAAAACATATATGCATGCATCAAGAGTTAGAAAGAAAAGTCCACTCACAGACCATTCTGACGTCACCTCGATACGCGCGCACTTACGCTGTCCCCGGCCATTCCGCTATCCTCGGCTTTCCCGCACCTGTCCAAAGCCCATAACGAGGTTACTAACTACTTCACAAAGGTCCTACTCAAATCCCATAATTTTCCCGAACTTCTAAGCGTACTTTAAAAGGAACCCTAAACCTTCGATCCCGCAGAACTAACCAGAAACAACGTCTGATCGTCTCAAAACCAATCCCAAAAGACTCGTTCCAACAATTAGACTCAAAACCATGTTGGAGGTTTCCCCAGAAAAACCACCACGCGCCCCCACGTGCTGCCCAAAGTGGTTGCGCGTGGGCCTCACGCGCCTCCACACAGGGTCATCTTCAACCTCTAGCCAACCGGTTCAACTGAACCAAACCGGCGTGACCGGTTCTCCCTCAATACCAGTCCAATTCCACTCCAATCAATCCTAACAGCTTCGTCCTGTCCTAAGCAATCGATTCCCCTCAACCAAACACGACAACACAACCTACATCTTATCTCCCAAACTCGAATTTAAACCCGTCCAAGAACTCTGTTCTTACTCCCGGTCCACCGTGCAATCCCCCGTCACGGTGTCGACCCCTACAGCTTCCCTTGGACCTACTGAACTAACTAGAACTCACCAAAACCCTCGACTCATATTCAAACTGCACGACTTCCAATTTGAATCAAAACTGGAAAATAGAGCATTCAGAGGGAAAGCAAGAAATTACTTGTTCTCCGACCACAACCGTGAGCTCTGCTGGGTCTGTTCGATTCTCCTCAGTCCTCTCAACGCCACCACGGGTTCAATTTGGTGGTTTGGTCACTGGAAGTGCACAACCTTGCACGGTGGTCCTCGACTCTGTGTCTTCTGGTTCCTCCTCCCTGCTCACACACACCGTCACGCCTAACCTTCACAACCACGATCACTCACTCTCCTAACTCTCCTGTACACTTGTCCCAATCTAGTTTGCACAATTCCCAATGTGAAGAAAGGCCAAAATGCCCCTACTTGTACAAATTACCATTTTTCCCTTCGCCGTTCTAGACCTATATCTTAACCGTTCGCTGTCCGATGGAAGCATGCCGCCTGTCGTTGTCCTCAGGACGTCGAGACCTATCTAACGGTCCTCGGTCTACGTGAAAACTAAGAGTCTAGCAAAAAGTCAACATTTTCCCTCTATTTACCAAATTACGGTAATGCCCTCACAACCTTCCAAACATCACAACTTCCTCCTCGGATGTCGGAATCGGGCGTGCCACCTGTCTACGGACTCGTGACGTTCTGAACTACGTCACAGTCATAGGTCAATGCCCAATAGACCACCCGAACTAAAAGTCAACATTTTACCCAAACTAGGGCCAAAATCGTCATTCTACGCCCAAGGTCCAACCGTAACCAACTACCCCCAGATTAACTCAGTTAATGTAACGACCCGTCCCGAATATCGGGATTTAATATTATTTAATTATGATTTAGAATGACTAATCTAGGATTAGTTGAGCGAAATCGGACGAATTGTGCAAAATGACCGTTTTGCCCCTAGGCGTGGGCAAAATGTTGACTTTTAATTCGGACGGTCAAATGGACTTTGACCAATGACCGTGACGTAGTTTGGGACGCCACGAGTTCATGGACAGGTGGCCCGTTCGATTCCGATATTCGTAGTGAAAGTTATGATGTTCGGAAGCCCAAGGGTATTTTCGTAATTTGGACGAAATAGGGGAAAATGTTGACTTTTTTACCGGATGTCCGATGGCCGAGGGCCAAGGACCATTATGTAGAGCATGTCGATACGAATCCATAGACAGGCGGCACACCGAAATCGGACTTCGTACGAGGAAGTTATGGTCTGAAACGTGAAATCGGGGATGTTTACGTCTTGGTAACCGTGTAGATTATTTTATTCTGAAATGGTGGTTGGAGGACACTTGGATGAGTGACAAGTGTCACTCACCCATTGGCTAGATTGGATCATGTTCCATTAATTATAAATTATAAGCTAAAGTTTCCACTATGAAATTAATTAGGATTAAATCTCTTCTTTTAATCTGGGCCATCCATCTCACTCCCCAGATTGCATCTCATCCGTTCATCTCATCTCTTCCCTTCTATTTCTGATCAGTACTCACTCCCTCACTCTCAATATTTTCTTACCCGTGAACAAGCAAAACAAGGAGGTGAGAGTTTGAATTCTGGCCATCATAAATCGTCCTTCCACAATTGATCTTGTGAATTGAAATTGAGTGAGTTGGGGAAGGAATTGGCTGAGGAAGAACACGAGGGACTGAGAGGGGCAATGTAACTGAGAATCGGAATTTTGGAGCAATGGAGGGAAATTCTAAATTTTGAGCTATGAGCTCTGAGGACCGAATTTGAGTTCAATTTGAGCCTTCTGGGATTGCCTCGATCACAACGAACTCAAGAACGGTGAATTTTGGCAACCATTTGGCTCTGAACTGACTTGGTGGCAGAGAAGGAGCTTGAAGATTGAGTCGTGATTCTAGAGGTATTAAACGGTGAAATTGGATTAGGAAATGAGTTTATCTTGGTCCAACGAAGCTTCCTAGTGGATCAATTTAAGGAAATCTAGTGGAATTGATGAAATTCGAATGATGAACAGTGCCCAGATGTTCTTCGATGTTCATCTTCAAATCGTTGGATTTCAGGTAAAGATTGTTGTAATTGAGTCTGCAGACCTCTAATTAGACTTAAAACGAATCTATTTGAATGTTCAATTGAAAGGATTGAGGTTGAATTGACAGTGAACAGATCGGGTCATCTCGCGGGTTAACTGGACCCGTTTACCAGACATACGTGTTAGAACGATGACACTGTAGCAGGCGCGTGGCTTTCACGCGCAGCCACTCACGGTGGCGCGTGACGGCGCGTGGGCATGAATCTCGAGGTGGGGTCAACATGAATTTTTTCCTATGTAATGTAATGAACATTTTAGCGTTGGTTACGTGTCAATCGGATCCCGTTTCGATATTGTTCGGGATGTCCGAAGGTTTTAAATCCAGTTTAAAAATTCGGGAAAATTACGGGACTTGAATAGGATGTTAATGAAGAGGTTAGTAACCCTCTAATGTGATTTGGACAAGATTGGGAGTCCCGGTGATAGTGGTGTGGCCCGGGAAGGCCTATGGCATGCGTATCGAGGTGCTCGGTTAAACGGTATGTGAGTGGACATTGGTTTTATAAATTCGATGCATGCATAACTGTTTCATGATTGTTATAATTGCCTTTATATGATTTGATTTGGATATCGGTGAATTTATGTGATTTCACGCATTTCGAGGCGATTTACGGGTTGTGCGTAAATCGAGATTTTCCGGATATGCACTGATTTCCATAATTGTAGTTCAGATATGATTTTATGAAACAGTTACGGATTTGATGAAGTAAATTCGGGCCAGGGGCCCAGTTGATTTAAGAAATCGGGTCAAGGGCCCAGTTGACTTATGAAAACGGGCCAGGGGCCCAGTTGATTTATATATGTGATTTTGGGTCGGGGACCCTAAAATGGAATTGAATAAATGATTTTGGATTTGATAATCATCTATTAGGACTTTTGACGGTTTTATGGAAATTCGGGGCAGGGCCCTTGTGATATTTTGGAAATGAATAATAAAATGTGTTCCATAAAACCATCTCGATACGAGGATATATATTTGTCTCCTCTAGGTGTCGGGGACACTGGGGAAGTCACGGTGCATTGTCTACGAGGGGTCAATGTATGGAGCAGCCGGACCGTATAGTGACTCAGGAGCAGGATTGCTATGATTGACGTCAGGGACGTCAGACATCGGGGATGTCAGAAATATGGACCCGGTGAGACCCCGGGCAGCACGCGTTGCTTAATACCGTGAGATATGACGTCGGGGACGTCAAGCGTCTAGGACGCTAGGCATCGGGGATGCCGGAGATGGAAAAATAATAAATGTATATTACTGGATTTATGAAATAACTCTTGGTTTGACTTTTGGGATTTGTAACTATGCTTGTGGTTCCCGGGCGAAGGCCCTAATGGTTATTTCTAAATAAATATGTGATCATTGGTTTTTGACGCATGCATATGTTTTTACTGAGGGGCATAAATGTCTTTATAAATGTTTTAAACAGACTTGTTTATTTTCGTCCACTCACAGCTTTTGTTTTTAATGCCCTTCAAGTTGATTACGGATGCGACTGCAGCAGAGACTGGGACATCGCACACCTCCTTCATCGATCCTTGCGCACTCTGGAAGCCCGGTTGGGCAGTGGCAACAGGTTATCCCTTGTCTGACACCTCTTGTTAGACGGGAGCATGACACATTCCATGGTAATCCCGGGGGGATTGGGATGGGTCGTGTCAAGTGGTATCAGAGCAGGTTTGCTCTTTTGTGCGCGAAGGTCGAGGGTGTGATGTCTCTTTGGGCTGCAGTTTCGTTATCAACCTGATAGATAGTTTTGGGTTTGAATAGTGGATAGAGTGTGTTTGGCCCGATACGCCGTGCGTTAACGTGATTCGACCCAAGTGGGGTTGTTTGTGATTAACTGGTAATGTGGGACCGTCGGTTCGGTCATGTGATGATGGATTGTTGTGCTACTGGGCACAGCTGGGTTCAGGGAACCCAATTTGAATAATGATATGGAAATGCGAAACTCAGTTGAGTAATGGTCTAAAATATGGACCCTGGTAGTGTTGGCTAGTGTACGGGATGTTGGTGCATCGGAGTTAGCCGATGACCTTCGTGGTGGAACCCATGACGGAACCCACGTTGAGTTGACGATTGGATTGGAATTGACGTCTATACGATGTCAGGACCGCGGGGTCGGTCAGGTTGTGGATTTTACTGCAGAAGGCAGTTGGGTTCGGTGGAACCCTAGGGTGTGATTTTGGAACCCTAACTTATAATGGATGGACTGGAAAAGTGAACTTTAAATTGGAACTTGTGCTGCGATGAGCGGCTGAGGTCGTGGATGACCATGTGGATGACTCAAGTGAGTCTAGTCAGGATTATGGGATTCGATCCACGGATACGGTTACGGGATAAGATGTGGGATTCCGTGTTGGATCGAATAATAGTGTGAGGTGTGGATACGGATCTTGACAACGATGACTGTTGGTCGACAGTTGTGTCGAGATAACTGGCTATCGAGGGTATTTAGTGTGGTTTTAACACTTGAGGATCAGGGGGCGTTTAGGGAATGTTCAGTATCCTTATGTGTGGATGGTCAAATTGGAGGTACCCATAGCCGTGGGGTACGAGTGGTGATACGGGATCGTCGTTCAGTATGAACGGAGATCCAGGGTATCAACTTTGCACCCAGTGTGCTAGTGCGGACGTTCGTGTGCTGGTGTGGATGTATGGATATTTGTGTGTTGAGGCACGTATCGGTGGTACTAGCGCTGGTACCAGTGTCGGTGATTGAGATTGTGGTGAGCCACGAGTTGGGATGTGACTCTGTCATGATGGACATATGATCGGTATCTACGACTCAGTGTGGTTGAGTCATCGACTGGATGGGATCCAGTGGAGGTTGTGACGTGTTGGGATGAGTCCCAACAGTTGTGAGATAACAAGTGATGAATGGATAAAAAGGTATGATTGAGAATCAGTGGATTTTGGAGGTTGTTGTCAACTCCGAGATTGGTAAGATTGTATAATTCTAATATCCCCAGAAGGTACAAGGAAATTATTGGAATTGGAAAAGTCGAGGAAACCATTTGTGGTATAGATGTGGGATTTTGTGATTGTGAATCACGTGGAACCTGAGGATTGAACCTGTAAAGGTTGAGATGTGAGACGAAGGCAATAAGGTATGCACATCCAGGAAGAGTTGAGAAATTCCCGTTCGGAAATGGGGTGCGTGCATAAATGATTATTAACGGACGTGAGGTCCGAGTAATGGATTGATTTTGGACACGTGGTTGTCTAAGTGAGTTGAGGATGTGGGAAGTCCAGTGGTTGGACTTAACACCTCATTGGGAGCATGTCTATTCCCAACAGAATTGGAATCTTAGCGTCGATGAGAATTGTGATTGTGGAGACGAGAGGGATTCTCGTTTCCGCATCAGTGAACGGTACGCTGAAGTCATTGGGGGTGACTTCTTATTTCCTGTCGTGGCAGATGATGATTGTTATTACCAGTACGTTGAGCGTGTATTGGTGGGTGGACCCATGTTTGGCCCTGGGTCATTGGACACAAGAAGTTGTGTATAATTCTGGATTTGGTGGTGAAATGCGAGGTCATCATTCCACTAAGGGAAATTTAGCGAAGGATTCAAGAGGGTGTAAGACCCTACGATCCATTTCAGATGGATTGTTAGCTACGTAAGCATGTGTGGATCCTAGGTGGATCTGAATTGTGATGTTGTGGACTTTGGACGATGTGACGATCTAGGATCGTGATGTTACTTGTCGGGTGACGTAGTGATGGATCTGGATCGTGATCTTGATGATCCAGGTGGGATGAGAGTTTATCACTCTTACCTTGGTATGTGAGTTGTAAATGACGGGATTGAACTTCTTCTCGAATGAGTCCCATATGGTTTGTTACTCAGGTGAGTAGGTTTCCGATGTGGTCGGATTGTTGTCAACCTTAGCCGTGTGGATATTGGGATTGGCTTCCCTATGAAGTCAATCGAGTGTTTTGAGCTGGTAACCGATAGGTTCGGTTTAGGTACGTCGCGGTGGACGTAAACGGGATTTTGGGTTTTGGAATCGAATTTCTGGGTGACGATTCAGGATTCGATTTCGAAGCTCGAAAGTGGATAACCAGATTTGGGTACGGAATGATTGTTCCAATGCTATCTTATGGAATAATGATTTCGGATTCGGATTTGGAAATGGATATTGGGTCGGAGTTTTGATCTATCTGGTACGGTATCTGATAGATGGACTCTAGAGTAATTAGAACGTGTTTGGCCACGACCTAGATGGTTGTAGGCGGATTGATGGATAGATGTACGTACAGGGTACGTTGTACGAGGATCGATAGTGGATAGACTGAGTGGTGCCTAGTGACGGTACATGGGATGTACCAGTGGTGTGTGATTAAAAGTGTTGGTAATCGGCTTGGTTCCGATATCATTGGTTATGTGTGTGAACTGGACATTGAGTACTATGCGCTGGGCAGAGTTATTCTTGTTGGGTTCAGCGATTTTATGAGCAGGCGCTATTAGCCACGGATGGCTATTGAACCCCAGTGTGGAGATGTGTGATCACTTTTTTTGCTAGTATTCAATGTGTGTCAGTTACACCACTTGATGGAGTAAGTTGACGGTATACATACACTCAGGATGAGTGAGTTGGCGGTCAGTGAAACTACGAGTAGCCTTGCGTGATGTTATTCCGCCGTGTTTTTCCAGCGTCATGGTTCGCTAACGGAGTGAGCGGTTAAGGACATTGAGATTAGTATATGTCGTAGGATTGGGCTTGCCCTGCGAATTGAGATCATGTGGTTTATCTTACGCTACTTTGAGCGAGTGGCAGTATGGGGTGTTGTCACCGATTAGCTGATGGTTGGAGCTTTACTCGGGTGGTAAAGCTTGGTGGTGACAGTGTGGCTGATGGTGTCAGCATGGACTGACAGGTGTGTTTTGGTGACTCCTAGGGGGGGAGCAGACGTCGTATATATTGGTGATGGAAAGGAACCGACAAGCTGAAGGAGTCAGCTAAATGGTAAAATTGACAAGGATCAGGTGATCAATTTCAC
Organism: Prinsepia uniflora; assembly: GCA_032719365.1. Taxonomy (NCBI): domain Eukaryota; kingdom Viridiplantae; phylum Streptophyta; class Magnoliopsida; order Rosales; family Rosaceae; genus Prinsepia; species Prinsepia uniflora. The sequence continues at coordinate 14,812,036 of CM064870.1, forward strand.
TCGCGGTGTTAAGTATGGTCGGTACGGTGAGAGACCGTGATGGGACGTCTGAGTTCAGACGAGCTTTGTATTGGTTAGTGGGTGTACAAGTGTACACAGATGTGAGATCGAGATGTTTTCCACGAGGTGGATGTGGAGTAAGGATATTTGGTAATTTGGAGGACGAAATTATTTAAGGAGGGAAGGTTGTAACGACCCGTCCCGAATATCGGGATTTAATATTATTTAATTATGATTTAGAATGACTAATCTGGGATTAGTTAAGCGAAATCGGACGAATTGTGCAAAATGACCGTTTTGCCCCTAGGCGTGGGCAAAATGTTGACTTTTAATTCGGACTGTCAAATGGACTTTGACCAATGACCGTGACGTAGTTTGGGACACCACGAGTTCATGGACAGGTTCGATTCCGACGTTCGTAGTGAAAGTTATGATGTTCGGAAACCCAAGGGCATTTTCGTAATTTGCACGAAATAGGAGAAAATGTTGACTTTTTGACCGGGATGTCCGATGGCCGAGGGCCAAGGACCGTTATGTAGAGCATGTCGATAGGAATCCATAGACAGGTGGCACGCCGAAATCGGACTTCGTACGAGGAAGTTATGGTCTGAAACGTGAAATCGGGGATGTTTACGTCTCGGTAACCGTGTCGATTATTTTATTCTGAAATGGTGGTTGGAGGACACTTGGATGACTGACAAGTGTCACTCACCCATTGGCTAGATTGGATCATGTTCCATTAATTATAAATTATAAGCTAAAGTTTCCACTATGAAATTAATTAGGATTAAATCTCTTCTTTTAATCTGGGCCATCCATCTCACTCCCCAGATTGCATCTCATCCGTTCATCTCATCTCTTCCCTTCTATTTCTGATCAGTCCTTACTCCCTCACTCTCAATATTTTCTTACCCGTGAACAAGCAAAACAGGGAGGTGAGAGTTTGAGAAATCGGGTCAGGGGCCCAGTTGATTTAAGAAATCGGGTCAGGGGCCCAGTTGACTTACGAAATCGGGCCAAGGGCCCAGTGGATTTATATATGTGATTTTGGGTCGGGAACCCTAAAATGCAATTGAATAAATGATTTCGGATTTGATAATCAACTATTTGGACTTTTGACGGTTTTATGGAAATTCGGGGCAGGGCCCTTGTGATATTTTGGAAATGAATAATAAAATGTGTTCCATAAAACCATCTCGATACGAGGATATATATTGGTCTCCTCCAGGCGTCGGGGACACTGGGGAAGTCACGGTGCATTGTCTACGAGGGGTCATTGTACGAAGCAGCCGGACCGTATAGTGACTCAGGAGCAGGATTGCTATGATTGACGTCAGGGACGTCAGACATCGGGGATGTCAGAAATATGGACCCGATGAGACCCCGTACAGCACGCGTTGCTTAATACCGTGAGATATGACGTCGGGGACGTCAAGCGTCTGGGACGCTAGGCATCGGGGATGCCGGAGATGGAAAAATAATAAATGTATATTACTGGATTTATGAAATAACTCTTGGTTTGACTTTTGGGATTTGAAACTATGCTTATGGTTCCCAGGCGATGGCCCTAATGGTTATTTCTAAATAAATATGTGATCATTGGTTTTTGACGCATGAATATGTTTTTACTGAGGGGCATAAATGTAACAACCCGTCCCGAAGAGTCGGGCTTAAGATAGTAATTAAGGTGTGGTTAGTGAGGTTAATCAGGGGTTAGGTGGTCCCGAGGGGTCCGGGAACTTAGAATGACGATTTTGCCCTGGGTCAGGCAAAATGTTGACTTTTATTTTGGGTGGTCAATTGGGGCTTTACCAGTGACAGGGACGTAGTTTAGGACGTCACGAATCCATAGGCAGGTGGCACGCCTGATTCCGACATCCGAGGAAGGAATTGTGATGTTCGGAAGGTCGAGGGTATTACCGTAATTTGGGTAAAGTAGGGGGAATAGTTGACTTTTTGTATAATTGGGTTTTGGTAGGTTGACTTAGGATGGTTAGATAGTTCTTGTCGTCCTGAGTTCGATGACAGGCGGCACGTATTCATCGGACTTACGAGGCGAGAGTTACGGGTCTAGGAAGTTTCGGTAGAACCGTAAAAATGTGTTTAAAAGAAGGGTATTTTGGTCATTGTGGCACATTGGGATTTGTGCACAGAGGACAAGAATGGACGGCTGGGATTAGGCCATGTGGGAGTGTGTGGAGTGGATGGTGACACATGGCATGTGTGTAGAGGATTCTGGTGGAATCCTGTGCATTCACGGCCCAATTAATTGGGGTGCACCCGTGCTATGCATTCTGGTGCTTCGACACACAGAGGGAAACAGAGGGAGGAAATTGAGAGAATTGGAAGGCTGATTGTGGTGGCTGGTGAGTTTGCGAGTGTGTGAGGGAGATTAGAGAGTGGGAGAGAGCAGTTGAGACGGTTGGGAGATGAGAAATCGTGGTGTGTGCGAGTGGGGAGCCACGGGAACCAGGGAGGAACTCAGGGGGGAAAACGGAGAAGATTGAGGGCTTGTGGTGGTGCGGTGGCCGTGCACGGTGCAACGAAGATCGCGGTGGTGTCGTGAGGGCTGTGGGGAGTCGACCAGCCCCGGAGGAGCTCACGGCGGCAGCAGGAGGCAGGTAATTTCCTCATTCCCATTTCGGTACCCTGTTTTTCCGTTGAGGTTCAACATGGAAGTCGTGGGTCTAGGGTGAGAGTCGAGGGAATTGGAGGTCAGGGCGAGGTTCAGGAGAGTCCTAGGCGTCGACTAGGTTGGTCGCCGTGACGGGGAGGTACACGGCGGGGCTCAGACGACGGCAGACACTCTGGTGCTCTGTTTTGTTGTGATGTTTGAACCCAAAGTCGTGACGATTGGGGCTGAGTCGAAGGTTTAAGAGAGTTGGTTTAGGTTTAGTGAGGTTCAGGGAAGAGTTTGGTGAAGCCACCGTGAGGGGTGGTGAGCTGGCTGGCTGGATCGTGAAACAGGGGTTGTTGGCCGTCTGGTTTCGAGCTTCAGTCGACGGGATTGAGGCGGTGTCGAGGTCTGAGGAGCCGTGGAATGGGTATATTGGAACTGGACGAAGCTTTAGGTGAAGGAAGGGAAGGAAATCGTGCAGGTACAGCGGTGAACCGCTGACGCCGGTCTGAGTTGCAGACCACTGTGGCGAACCGGGTTTGTCTGAGGAAGACGGTACACTGTAGCAGGCGCGTGAGGGCCACGCGCAGCCACTTTGGGCGGCGCGTGGCGGCGCGTGCGGCGGCGATGGGGAAACCGGTCAACATAGTTTTTGGTCTAGGAGTTGTTGTGAGTTCAATGGAGTTGGTTTCGGGTCAATCGGAAGTCGTTTGAGTGTAGTTCCGCGAGGGTGAATGTTTAGGGTCCCGGGTTTTTAAGTCTTTGGTTCGGGGATTTTTGAGGGAATTTAGGTGAACCTTCGTAGACGTGTTAGTAACGTAAATTGACGGTGTTTGACAGGATCGGGATTTCCCGAGGAAGCCGAGGAACGGGCTGGACGTTCGGGACGCGAGTAGGGCTCAGTATGTGAGTGGACCCTTTCCTTAAACTCGATCATGCATAACTGTTTTTATAAATGTATTTTATGGTTTTACTTATGACTAGATGTTTCTTGAATATGTCATGATGGTTTTATGTGTTTGCACGTTTTTCGAGAAAAAGACGGTTTTGGCACGCTTTTCTAGAAAAGGGTGATTTTGGAAATGTTTTCGGGATTTCAAGGGATTTTGGAACATGATTTTGAGAATCAAGGTTTTGGTTTTGAAATCGAAATTGACAATTGGACTTTGGTTTTAAAGGATTGGAAAGTGGATTTCCGGATTTGGGTTCGGAATGACGGTTCTGAATGCCGGAAAGGGCATCGGACCAGTGATTTCGGATTCGGGTTTGGATGTGGATTGGTAAATGGTTTTCAAATGATTTTGGGATTGGATTTGCTGGATCTGGATATTGGGTTTAAAGACCCGGATATATGTGACGGGGGACCGGCCGGATTGGGTTTAAAGACCCGGATTGAGTTTAAAGACTCGGGAGTTTAAAGACTCGGATATATATTGATTTTCCCCCGTAGGCCTTGAGTTTAAAGACTCGGGAGTTTAAAGACTCGGATATGATTAAGGCCTGGATTGAGTTTAAAGACTCGGGAGTTTAAAGACTCGGATAGATCCAGCAGGTTTGATCGGGACATTTATGAGTTAATGTTCATGATTTATGATACAGTTTTCTGATACTCATGTTGTGGTTTCTTATGATATTTTATAGTGTTTCTGTTTCTTATGATGTTTAAGAATGATTCTTTTATTAATGTGTTTATAACTGTTGGTTATGCATGTGGTTTTAAAACGGAGGGTTTAACTCGGTTTTCTTATAAAATGGTTTTTGAACTTTTGTACTTTCTGGTCCACTCACATTTTCTGTTTTAAATTGCCCTCCAGGTTGTGGAGCTAGCGCGGGGTCTTGACGTCGAGGCAGTGTCCAAGGCATAGAAGTGACGTGAGGGATCCTAGAAGAGTTTAGAGGCTTCTGTGTGCGTGTACTTTACCGGTTGTTTTTTTTTGTAATTTAGTGCTATGCTCTGTAAACGATAAGGATTTTGGGATATTTTGTAATTACTCCTGCGTTTGACTGGGTTCGAGTGAGTGTTCCTTAGGTGTTGTGTCGGGGAGTCAGACGGGAGCGGGATTTACCTCGGGTTTCGGGGTGAAACCGGGGTGGGTCCTGACAATAAATGTCTTTATAAATGTTTTAAACAGACTTGTTTATTTTCGTCCACTCACAGCTTTTGTTTTTAATGCCCTTCAGGTTGATTACGGATGCGACTGCAGCAGAGACTGGGACATCGCACACCTCCTCCATCGATCCTTGCGCACTCTGGAAGCCCGGTTGGGCAGTGGCAACAGGTTATCCCTTGTCTGACACCTCTTGTCAGACGGGAGCATGACACATTCCATGGTAATCCCGGGGGGATTGGGATGGGTTGTGTCAGTTAATCCGTTCACTAATCATTTCCTTAATCCCGACTTCTGGGACAGGTCGTTACATGACACCTCTTTGACACGCAACCACGTGGCACCACCCCACCGGTCTACGTGGTATGACAATGCTCACGTAGACCTACTACGTCAACTGCCACATCACCTGAAAGATCCTAAAACTTTGCCACGTGGCACCCTCTCATTGGTCCACGTTGTTTGACATGGCAGACGTGGACCTGCCATGTTAGCTGCTGATTAGACCTGACAACCTTTGACATATCACCACATGGCACCACTTGGTTAGCCATATGGCCTGACAAGATGATGTGGACTGCCACGTCATCATTGATTTCTTCAGACGGGTCGACCCGTTTGACTATAACGGGTCGATATCACCCGCAACCCTGATACGGCCAGAACTCAGTGGTCCGGCCATCGTTTTCCTCCATTCTTAGCCCAATCGATTCACCTACTTCCCAGAAAGGGATCTACGACCTCAAAACCAGAAGAAAGGACCTAAAAATACCTGTTTGAGATCGATCTTCCACGACCATTCTTTGAGCCACCACCTAGGGTCATTTAGCCTTCCTTTCCCCTCCTTTTTCAAGCCTATGACCTCGTCCAACCTCATAAAACACGACTAGGGCATTAGAACACATCCCAAACGTCCAAAACCCAAATTTTGAATTTCAAACTTAAAAAGGGTTTCAGGTTTTACCTTTTCCTCAGGCCACCACCGTGCTCAGCCTCTCACCGTCGTCCTCTCCGTCTCTCACTCACCCTCTTAGTCTCTATGTGGCCTCCAGCAATAGACGAAGATGATAAGAAGGGAATGAGTTTGGGATTTCGGGTTGGATCGAAGTGGGAGAAGGGAAAAAGGGTGATCCATGTATGTGTTGTGTGGATCAAAGGACTTGTCATTCATCTATTGGTCCCCACAAGATATTTTGGGTCCCACATTAAATTCTCAAAAGTCAACCGTCTTGATTTACGTGTAACCATAAATAGTATGAAAATCCGTCCTTGACCCGTATCTTGCTTGTACGATGTTCGATTTCGACGTGTCGTCTGTCTATAGACTTGTATCATCTCGATCTACGTAATGGACTTCGGTCCACGTACATTGACTTCCAAGGTCAAAAGTCAACTTTTTACCCTTTTCAGGGGCACAATCGTAATTTCACCCCGATCGTCTAATAATCCTCAATTAATCGTGTAGAGTCGGTGACAGGACCCATCCCAATCCCCCTGGGATTACCGTGGAATGTGCCCGGCTCCCGTCCGACAAGGGGTGTCAGACAAGGGATAACCAAGAGTCACTGCCCAAACGGGCCATCCAGAGTGCGCAAGGATCGATGGAGGAGGTGTGCAATGTCCCAGTCTCTACTGCAATCGCATCCGTAATCAACCTGAAGGGCATTAAAACCAAAACCTGTGAGTGGACAAAAACCAATAAGTTTATTAAACACATTTATAAGAAATTTATGCCCTCCAGTTTTCACAAACTTGCATGCATATCGTAAAACATGAGTAATAGTATGGAATCATTCAAGTATGTACAGTGGACCGATAAACTCAAAACATATTTTCCCATGGTCCATAAAACTCATGTTCACCAAATCAGTTCATGTTATAAAACATCAAATCCCGGCTCTCAGGCCAAAACATGTGAAAACATAATCACTGGCCACAAAGACCAAAAACCCGTACTCGATACCAGTACGTAATCACAAACAACATGTTTCCTTAAATCATTTTAACCGCTAAACCACGGTTTCCTCAAAATCATTTTTCATAATCCACAGGACTTATTTCCATATCCTGTTGCTTAGAGTCACGTTTATCCCTGCAACGCGTGCATATCAATAGGCTCAAGGACCGCTCAAAATCCGAGCATCCGCCGCTGTGAACACATCACCAGCCGGCAATCCGGATCTCGTGAACACATCACTTACCGATCCATATATAATCCAGCACATCTGATCTGAGTCAAGCCTCCCCTGGGCTGCAAGACAAAGACCGTGCTACGTGACCTCTTCGGGGTAAACACTTCCCTCCCGAAGGAGAGCGTTATCTCCAGGGTGCACTCCAGGGAAAAACATATTTTCTCCCGAAAGCCCTAATTATCCGCAACATATCATCATCACAAAAACCAGTGAAAACAGTTGCATTAAAAGCCAAATCATTTACAATACAGGGTCTCAGCCCCCAGTCCCGATTTACTTTATAAATTCGAAAATCATCAATATCATCATGTAATCACATGGAAATACAAATCCAATCAAAATCACAATTCCCTTGGGTCTCAAGCCCAAAATATCATTTTCACGCAAATCCGTGCAACCGTAAACCCAAGTTGCCACGATCACGTAAATCCATAAAATCAATCACTGACTCATAATCCGAGTCCAAATATCATTTTCACTTCCTGACTCATAACCCGAGTCAAAACATCATTTTCAATCCGGGCCTAGCCCAAAACATCATTTGCACGTTCCTCGTAAAACGTGCCCGAATAACTGATTAAAATAATCACAAAATCACGAGAATACCAAAAATCATCAAATTCATCAAATTCACATGTAACTCCAAATCCGAGTCAAAATCATTATTTACTTGGGTTCTCACGCCCACAATATCATTTTTAACCAATTTCATGATTTCTCGAAAATCGTGCCAAAATATAATAATATAATAATCATAAAATCGAGAAATCACCGAATTGAAATACCAATCATGCCAAAGCATATCAAATCATATAATAAAGCATTTTAAATCATATATGCATGCATCACGGTTAGAAAACAAAGTCCACTCACAGACCGTTTTAACGGTATGCCTCGATAAGCGTGCCATCGGCCCTCCCGGGCCACACCATTATCACCGGGACTCCCAATCCTGTCAAAATCACATTAGAGGGTCATTAACCTCATTATTAACATCCTATCAAAGTCTCGTAATTTTTCCGAATTTTTAATTATTTTTACATTTGATTTAAAACCTTCGGACGTCCCGAACAATATCGAAACGGTGTCCGATCGACACGAAACCAATCCCAAAATGTTCGTTACATCAAATAGGACAGAAGTCATGTTGACCTCACCTCGAGATTCGTGCCCACGCGCCGTCATGCGCCGCCGTGAGTGGCTGCGCGTGAAACCCACGCGCCGTGAACAGTGTCACCATCTAACCCGTGTCTCTGGTAAACGGGTCCAATTTGCCTGCGATACGACCCGGTTCCAATCCTATCAATTCAGCCTTAATTACATCAATTAATCATTCAGTTAGCTTCATTCTAAGTTCAATTTAAGTTCTGTAACATTGATTACGCAAAACATTGCCTACAATCTCACGATTCGATGATGAACACCAAGAACACCCGGCCATTGTTCATCATTCGAACCCCATCAATTTCGATCGATATCCTTAAAGTGATTCAACCAGAAGCTTCCATGGACTCAGTTAAACATTTCCCCCAATTCAATTGCTTCAATCCAGTGCTCAATCTCCACGACTCAAGCTCGATAGCCGTCACTGTGCAACCATGGAAGTCCGTCAATTACAACCGTTTTCATTCAATTGATCCTTCCAGAAGCATCATGTGATCCTCAAGAACATAATCCCCAGCTCAATTTCATCCATCGAAGCCTCCAATTCCTCGACTTAACCTCGAATTTCCTCCTCTGTCACCAAGTGTGTTCAGAGCCAAAACATTGCCAATTCTTCATGTTTTTTATGTGGATCGACTCGTACTGATCTCAGGAAGCTAACTCGAGCTTCAATTCCACTCCTCACGGCTCAATTCGCAACAATTGAATTTTCCCCCCAAAATTTCTAAAATCCGAAACCCAGAATTCATCACACTCACAACCCCTCGTGTTTCCCTTGTTATTCCAGTCATTCAATCTCTCATTTTTCTCTCAAGAACGGCAGAGAAAGGGAGCCAATTCTCCCAGTTCAATCCCCCCCCCCCACCAAATTGTGCACGGTTTGAAGAAAATTCAAAGAAAATAAAGGAAAATGATGGAGAACATGATGATTAGGGGTGATGATGGTGTTGGGAGGGAAACATGGAGCTGGAAACAAGGGATGGGTGACACTAGTCACTCATCCGGATGTGCACAGTCATCAGTTACTATTCATTATTATATTATTATTTTTATCCGAGCCTCGGTTCGTAAATTCGTTTCCCGTGACCAAAACTTCGTTGTCGGAACTCCGATTTCGGCATGCCGCCTGTCATTGGATTCGTATCGACGAGACCTACGTAACGGTCCTTGGCCCTCGTCCATCGGACCTCCCGGTCAAAAAGTCAACATTTGACCCCAATTGACCAAATTACCAAAATACCCCTCAACTTCCGAACATCATAACTTTCTCCTCAGATGTCGGAATCGAACGTGCCGCCTGTCTATGAACTCGTGACGTCCCGAACTACATCACGGTCATCGGTCAAATTCCGTTTGACCGCCCGATCAAAAAGTCGACATTTTGCCCACGACTAGGGGAAAACGGTCATTTTGCACATTTTGTCCGATTTCGACCTACTAATCACTGATCAACCTCACTAATCGAGATTAGTGACTAATCTAATCCCGGAATTCGGGACGGGTCGTTACAATCTTCCCTCCTTAATAAATTTCGTCCTCGAAATTCCAACCGCTCTAAACTCAAACGTTCTTCCATCCTTAATTAGTTTCGCTCTTGAAACTCGACCACCCAGATTCCACAAACACCCCGTGGAAAGTGGAATCGACCACGCAACACGTGTACACCTGTACACCAACTAATCAGAACAAAAACTGCACCCCAACATACCACTAGTACTCAAAACGCAATGACTACATTCGACCCCGTCGAATGACTGAAACTGCTTGTTTCGAATTTGACACCACTTGTCAAATCGACCATTTCGTTGACGCAACAACTCTACGGTTCCTTTCCCACTCACCAATCTATGTTGACACATCCTGACAATCAATCACCACACAGTTGTTGTCAGTAGAAAACTGACACTAGACTCACTCGTGGCTACACATGCCACCATCGTACTTGACTTAGTAAACATTTACCGACATTTCTCCCGACTCGTGTGTATTTAAAAACACATCGGAAATACCATGACCCATTGCATAGTAATGTCTGGCCCACGACTAATCCAATGGTATCGGAACAAATCCGGCTACCAACACGTTCACCGACACCCCTCGGGTATAACCCGTATACCATAACTGGACATCACAAGTCTACCAGGTATTGTACCTCGAACCAGGTACGAAGTACACACATCTATCTAATGACTAGACTACAACCACCTAGGTCATAGCCAAACACGTTCCAACAATGGAGTACCATTTGCCCAATCCAGCATGAGACAAATCGAAACTCCACCCATCATCTAGTTTCAATTCCGAATCCGAATCCGTAATTTCGTAAGAAATCCCGAATCCAAACCCAGCCGTCACATTTTAATTCATATCCAAATCCGAATCTGAAATCATTATTCCGTAAGCTAGCATTTGGAATAATCATTCCGTACCCAAATCCAGAAATATACTTTCAAGTTCCAAAATCGAATCCTGAATCGTCACCCAGAATTTCGATTCCAAATCCCGAAATCTCGTTCACATTTACCCAGACACACCCAAATCCGAACCTATCGGTTACCTGCTCAATACACTTGATTGACTTCATTGGGAAGCCAATCCAACCTCCACACGTCTAAGGTTGACAAAGTCCGACCAGTCGGAAACCTACTCACTCGAGTAAGATACCATACGGGCTCCACTTCGAAAAGAAGTTCAACCCCGCAGTTTACGACTCACACACCCAAGTTCGTATCTATCCTTGTCATTCCACCTAGGAAAAACCAAGGATGATCCAAAATGATGACGTCAATACTCATCCTACGTGGAGGCAACAAAACTCACTGCACTCACCACGCCAAGTAACACAACATTGTCTGCCACCAAGCAGAAAATGAGAAATCCTTTTTAACAAATTTTGGAGCACGTAACTCCTCCTGATGACCCCACAACACACATGGGCTCACCAACCAATACACGCTCAACGTACTAGTAACTACAATCAATGTCTGCCAGGGCAGAACGCAAGAAGTCAACCCCAATGACTCCAGGATACCTATCACCAATGCGGGAATGAGCACCACACTCGTTCCATAATCACAACTCTCTTCGATTCTAAGGTTCCAACCATGTTGGAAACAGACATGCTCCCAACGAGATGTCAAGTCTAACCACTAGACTTCCTAACTTCTCAACTCACTTGGACAACCACGTGTCCGCAATCAATCCGTTATTGTTCCGTTCGCACATCCCAGCCTTTATAGGTTCAACACTCAGTTTTCCAAGTTCTCATTTACAAAATCCCACATCTATAATAAAAACATATAATCACACCAATTTTGGAGTTGCCAAAAACTCCCCAAATCCACTCATCACTTGTCATTTTACCCCTGTCGGGACTAATCCCAACACATCACAATCTCAACTGGATCCCATCCAGTCCATCACTCAACCACTACCGAATCTCAACGACCGAACATATGTTCATCATGACGGAGTCACACCCCAACTTGTGGCTCATCGTCAACACCATCACCGACACTAGCACCAGCGCTAGTACCAGCACCAACACACTATCACCAACACTAGTATCAGCACATAGGCATCCATACCAGCATCAGCACAAAAGTACCAACATACAACATCCATACTTGCACACCGTGTGCAAATATGACAACCCTGGATCTCCGTTCATACAGAACGACGATCTCGTACCTCACAACTATGGGTACCACCTTTCTAACCGTTCACATCAGGATAATGAACGTTCCCTGAACGTCCCCTGATCCCCAAGTATTATAACCACCCTAATGACCCTCGATAGCCAGTCATCTCCATATGACTACCGACTAACTGTCATTGCTATCGAGATCCGCATCCTCACATCACACCAATACCCGGTCCAACCCGGGTTCACATAATTTGTCTCAGAACCGTATCCGTAGATCGAATCCCATAGTTCTGACTAGACTCACCTGAGCCATCCACGTGGTCATCCATGACCTCAGCCGCTCGTCGCAGCACAAGTTCTTATCCACTAATCATTATTAAGGTTTACCTTTTTAAACCATCATACACTAGGATTCCACAATTACACCCTATGGTTCCCCCGAACCAAACAGCTATCCGTAATATAAAACTCACAACCTGACCGGCCCCGCGGTCTTGACATCGTATAGACGTCAAATCCAATCCTACCATCAACTCAATGTGGGTTCCACCACCAAAGTCATCGGCCAACTCCGATGTACCAACACCCCTCACACTAGAAACCACCACAAGGGTTCACATTTTTAAACCATTACTCACATGAGGTTCCCCGAACCTGGCTGCACCTAGCAGCACAACAATCAAATATTACATGACCGAACCGTCGGTCCCACAATACCAGTTCATCACAATCAACCCTACTTGGGTCGAATCACATTAATGCACGGCGTATCGGGCCAACCACACTCTATCCGCGATTTAAAACCCAAAGACTATCTATCAGGTTGATAACGAACTGCAGCCCAAAGAGACATCACACCCTCGACCTGCGCGCACAAAAGAGAAACCGTGCTCTGATACCAAGTTGACAGGACCCATCCCAATCCCCCTAGGATTACCGTGGAATGTGCCCTGCTCCCGTCCAACAAGGGGTGTCAGACAAGGGATAACCAAGAGCCACTGCCCAAACGGGCCATCCAGAGTGCGCAAGGATCGATGGAGGAGGTGTGCAATGTCCCAGTCTCTACTGCAATCGCATCCGTAATCAACCTGAAGGGCATTAAAACCAAAACCTGTGAGTGGACAAAAACCAATAAGTTTATTAAACACATTTATAAGACATTTATGCCCTCCAGTTTTCACAAACTTGCATGCATATCGTAAAACATGAGTAATAGTATGGAATCATTCAAGTATGTACAGTGGACCGATAAACTCAAAACATATTTTCCCATGGTCCATAAAACTCATGTTCACCAAATCAGTTCATGTTATAAAACATCAAATCCCGGCTCTCAGGCCAAAACATGTGAAAACATAATCACTGGCCACAAAGACCAAAAACCCGTATTCGATACCAGTACGTAATCACAAACAACATGTTTCCTTAAATCATTTTAACCGCTAAACCACGGTTTCCTCAAAATCATTTTTCATAATCTACGGGACTTATTTCCATATCCTGTTGCTTAGAGTCACGTTTATCCCTGCAACGCGTGCATATCAATAGGCTCAAGGACCGCTCAAAATCCGAGCATCCGCCGCTGTGAACACATCACCAGCCGGCAATCCGGATCTCGTGAACACATCACTTACCGATCCATATATAATCCAGCACATCTGATCTGAGTCAAGCCTCCCCTGGGCTGCAAGACAAAGACCGTGCTACGTGACCTCTTCGGGGTAAACACTTCCCTCCCGAAGGCGAGCGTTATCTCCAGGGTGCACTCCAGGGAAAAACATATTTTCTCCCGAAAGCCCTAATTATCCGCAACATATCATCATCACAAAAACCAGTGAAAACAGTTGCATTAAAAACCAAATCATTTACAATACAGGGTCTCAGCCCCCAGTCCCGATTTACTTTATAAATCCGAAAATCATCAATATCATCATGTAATCACATGGAAATACAAATCCAATCAAAATCACAATTCCCTTGGGTCTCAAGCCCAAAATATCATTTTCACGCAAATCCGTGCAACCGTAAACCCAAGTTGCCACGATCACGTAAATCCATAAAATCAATCACTGACTCATAATCCGAGTCCAAATATCATTTTCACTTCCTGACTCATAACCCGAGTCAAAACATCATTTTCAATCCGGGCCTAGCCCAAAACATCATTTGCACGTTCCTCGTAAAACGTGCCCGAATAACTGATTAAAATAATCACAAAATCACGAGAATACCAAAAATCATCAAATTCATCAAATTCACATGTAACTCCAAATCCGAGTCAAAATCATTATTTACTTGGGTTCTCACACCCACAATATCATTTTTAACCAATTTCATGATTTCTCGAAAATCGTGCCAAAATATAATAATATAATAATCATAAAATCGAGAAATCACCGAATTGAAATACCAATCATGCCAAAGCATATCAAATCATATAATAAAGCATTTTAAATCATATATGCATGCATCACGGTTAGAAAACAAAGTCCACTCACAGACCGTTTTAACGGTATGCCTCGATAAGCGTGCCATCGGCCCTCCCGGGCCACACCACTATCACCGGGACTCCCAATCCTGTCAAAATCACATTAGAGGGTCATTAACCTCATTATTAACATCCTATTAAAGTCTCGTAATTTTTCCGAATTTTTAACTATTTTTACATTTGATTTAAAACCTTCGGACGTCCCGAACAATATCGAAACGGTGTCCGATCGACACGAAACCAATCTCAAAATGTTTGTTACATCAAATAGGACAGAAGTCATGTTGACCTCACCTCGAGATTCGTGCCCACGCGCCGTCACGCGCCGCCGTGAGTGGCTGCGCGTGAAACCCACGCGCCGTGAACAGTGTCACCATCTAACCCGTATCTCTGGTAAACGGGTCCAATTTGCCCGCGATACGACCCGGTTCCAATCCTATCAATTCAGCCTTAATTACATCAATTAATCATTCAGTTAGCTTCATTATAAGTTCAATTTAAGTTCTGTAACATTGATTACACAAAACATTACCTACAATCTCACGATTCGATGATGAACACCAAGAACACCTGGCCATTGTTCATCATTCGAACCCCATCAATTTCGATCGATATCCTTAAAGTGATTCAACCAGAAGCTTCCATGGACTCAGTTAAACATTTCCCCCAACTCAAGTGCTTCAATCCAGTGCTTAATCTCCACGACTCAAGCTCGATAGCCGTCACTGTACAACCATGGAAGTCCGTCAATTACAACCGTTTTCATTCAATTGATCCTTCGAGAAGCATCGTGTGATCCTCAAGAACATAATCCCAAGCTCAATTTCATCCATCGAAGCCTCCAATTCCTCGACTCAACCTCGAATTTCCTCCTCTATCACCAAGTGTGTTTAGAGCCAAAACGTTGCCAATTCTTCATGTTTTTTATGTGGATCGACTCGTACTGATCTCAGGAAGCTAACTCGAGCTTCAATTCCACTCCTCACGGCTCAATTCGCAACAATTGAATTTTCCCCCAAAATTTCTAAAATCCGAAACCCAGAATTCATCACACTCACAACCCCTCGTGTTTCCCTTGTTATTCCAGTCATTCAATCTCTCATTTTTCTCTCAAGAGCGGTAGAGAAAGGGAGCCAATTCTCCCAGTTCAATCCCCCCCCCCCAAATTGTGCACGGTTTGAAGAAAATTCAAAGAAAATAAAGGAAAATGATGGAGAACATGATGATTAGGGGTGATGATGGTGTTGGAAGGGAAACATGGAGCTGGAAACAAGAGATGGGTGACACTTGTCACTCATCCGGATGTGCACAGTCATCAGTTACTATTCATTATTATATTATTATTTTAATCCGAGCCTCGGTTCGTAAATTCGTTTCCCGTGATCAAAACTTCGTCGTCGGAACTCCGATTTCGGCATGCCGCCTGTCATTGGATTCGTATCGACGAGGCCTACGTAACGGTCCTTGGCCCTCGCCCATCGGACCTCCCGGTCAAAAAGTCAACATTTGACCCCAATTGACCAAATTACCAAAATACCCCTCAACTTCCGAACATCATAACTTTCTCCTCGGATGTCGGAATCGAACGTGCCGCCTGTCTATGAACTCGTGACGTCCCGAACTACGTCACGGTCATCGGTCAATGTCCGTTTGACCGCCCGATCAAAAAGTCGACATTTTTGCCACGACCAGGGGCAAAACGGTCATTTTGCACATTTTGGCCGATTTCGACCTACTAATCACCGATCAACCTCAGTAATCGAGATTAGTGACTAATCTAATCCCGGAATTCGGGACGGGTCGTTAAGTCGGGATGGATCGTTACACGAAGGGAGAGACGGGGAGGGGATGGGGAAGGAAGGGAAAACGTCAAAATCTTTGGGGGTGAGATTGGATTTGTTTTTAAGCTTTGATATTTATACCATCCATCAAAAAAAACCCTTTCAAATTCAAGATTTGTTAAAATCATCTAAAATATATGAATTTTTTAATACATGTATATTTTAAAGATAATTTGTTTTAAATACAACCTGATTTGAATGCATTTTAAATCAATCCATTAAAATATCAAATTGAATACACCAAGATTTTTAATAAATCATTTAAAATCATGATTGAATACACCCCCTACGATGGTCGATCTTATGCATGGCATTAATTATAACGAGTTACAAAATGGTTAAATTGAGTGAAGCTGCTTGAAAGGAGGAAATGGCTACCACCGCCACCACCATCGAATGCTGGTAGTTGAGTAATGCCACCTCTAAGGAGAAAAAGTCTACCACTGTCGCCGAATACTAAAAGTTGAGTGGAGCCGCTTCGAGTGGAGTCAACGAGAACATATTAAGTGCAAAAACGTGATGAAATGTTATGATCCAAATTGTTCCACATTGAAAAGGTGGAAAATATTTGAGTGGCCTTAAAAGGGTTTTTAGGCTCCTTTTCTTCTGAACTAATTTTTTGGGAAAACTCTACCGTTGGACTCTTAATATAAGATTTTCACAACTCCTATTTTCCGTAAAATTCATGTAGTGTATAAACAAATGTACGATAGGATTATGTAAGAGACTTTTACCTAACGTGAAAGGATGCATGTGATCTGCCTTGGAGGGATTCTCCTCTCCATAAAAGAAAGAGTAGACCATTTGGAATTTTAATATAGAATCTAAGATGAAACAATGTGAACGGAAGAAGAATTATACTCATAGACATCAATGCTGGATTCGTATATGTTAATAAAACCCTTCATTTGTGACATGCATATCTGATAGAAAATAATAACAAGGAAACAATATTTATTTTTAATTTTTTCAGACTAAGTAAAAGTAAACCTTGATTGAGAATCAGACAAATATGATTTCATGTAATTTTGCACATTTGGTTTTCAAGTTTATAAAACTATGGGGAGCCCATAATTTATGCTAGAAAATAGAAAATCCATTATTGTCACACTACAGACAGCCAGAGGTATATTAGGAATGCCACTCAAACTCAGAATATTCTCATATTCAACAGATTTCATGCCACATCAGCAACCAAACCCTAATGTTTTGCTGGCTAAATTATATATTTCTTTATTTCCTTCTAGAAATTTACTGAAGTGTAGGAGATCGAACAGCTGTGGAATAAGTCTAGCTTTCCATTCTCTAATTTAGTGGGAAAAAATATTCCGTAGAAGGTAAGGAAAAAAAAAACAAAAAGGAAATTTTCTGAATTAAAAAATGAAATCCGAGTCAGCATATTTGGGTGGGACCAGAAGCTGTGCATGTGGTCGCTTTTTCAGAAGATCAGAGCGTTAGAAATTTTGCGCGAGCGCGAGGCGCCGAAACTTGTGCCTTTGTGTTAGTGGGCCAACTCAGCTGTGAACCCTTCGCTGTCAACTCGTCTCATTCGCCCTCTCCTTGTTCATCACCGGCAACACCCCGTAATAATTACAAGTTTTGTATATTTTTTTTTTATCAAATTTAAGTTCAAAGTCTTACTATGAATTTATATTAATTAAGAGTAAAATACACAAATTTATAACATTTAATTTGAATTTTAGTATTTAATAAGAAAATGGGACCGTTATACATGTTTTTGTTTTATCCACAACCAATCAAGATTTATTTAATTTTTATATATTTGATAACAAGAAAACCCCATTGCAGCCGTAGTTTTGCTATACAGAAATTGATAATTCATTTGTCTAAATAAGAAAACAGAAAATTGAACCGGTCGAGGCAATCACCCATCAACCACCTTAATATATGCGCGTGAGGCCAAAAAAATCGAGAAGCGCAGTGTGCGTGACTGATAGCATTCTTCTTCTCCTCCTCCTTTCCATTTCTCTTGCACATTGAAGAAGCTCTCTTCCCTTCGTTTTCTGCTCCCTCGATTTCTTTCTCTTTTTCTTTGATAATGTAAAAAACTAAAAACAACTTCATCAAATCCCAGAAAAATCTGTTCTTTATTTCACTCAGATTCCGCACGTATACATATTACAGACGGCGCTTATGGCTTGCTGCCGGCTTTCTATGGTTACTCTGTTTTCTTTGATCCACATTGCTCTGCTTTCGACTCTCTGCTTCGCTGCCGACCCCTATGTCTTCTATGACTTCCGCGTCTCTTATATCACCGCCTCCCCACTCGGAGTTCCTCAGCAGGTACGCTTCTCATAACGGTCTCTTTCATTTGGTTTTTTATACTGTTTTTACTGATGAGTGATGGAGCAAACAGCTTTTGGAATTTTATATTTCGGAATAGATCTGTTGGAGATGCTCTTGTGGACCTCTTTTCTTTATGGGTTTTTCTTTTATGTGTATTTTTTTCTATGGGTTTATGCTGTTTGTGGTAGTCTATCGGAGAAAAGGGTTTTAGTTACAGTCAAGTAAATTGGGGTTTTAAGAAGGGTGTTCATGATTAATTTTATATGTGCTTTTTAAGTTGTTTCAATGTTAGTTTCTGTAATTTTCAGTACATAGTTTTCCCTGGTGACGAAAATTAATTGTTTTAAGTTTAACTCTTTTCACATGGGTTTCCACTCCTCCTTATGATTTTGTTCATATATTTTTGGCCTAAGTTTCGATGAGTTTTACAGTTATCATATTAGGCCTTGTGTTGCAGCTTAGATTGTTAAAATTTTAAGCCATTTTTAAGTGGATCATAATTTGTGACTTGCATTGCTTGTTTTAATTGGGATTTTCCACTCCAGGTTATAGCAATTAATGGGAAGTTTCCTGGTGTTCCTATCAATGCTACTACAAACAACAATGTTGTTGTTAATGTACACAACGGATTGGACGAACATCTCCTGCTTACTTGGTAGGCTTCAACACAATATATATTTTTCTTCTTCATGAAATGGGACGATTCTGAGATGTTTAAAGTGAATTTCTATGACAGGTCTGGAATCCAAATGCGGCGCAATTCATGGCAGGATGGTGTTCTTGGCACAAATTGTCCAATCCCTCCTTCGTGGAATTGGACTTATCAATTTCAAGCTAAGGATCAGATCGGAAGCTTCTTCTACTTCCCATCTACTAATTTCCAGAGAGCAGCAGGAGGTTTTGGTTCCTTTCATATTAATAACAGGGAAGTAATCAGCACTCCTTTTAATCAGCCTGATGGGGATATCTTCATTACCATTGGTGACTGGTATACAAAAAGCCATACGGTCAGTATTTGCAGTTGTGTTTGTATTTTCATGTGAACAATGATGGTGGAAGTTCAGAGATGACATCGCATCCACTTTTCTCTTTCTTTAGGCACTGAGAGTTGCTCTTGATGCTGGGAATGACCTCGGGATGCCAGATGGAGTTCTTATCAATGGCAAAGGCCCCTATCAGTACAACAATACCCTAGTACCTGAAGGGATTCAGTATGAAACCATAAATGTTGAACCAGGTATATTTGGTAGGCTTTGTTGTTTTTTTTTTTTTTTCATTACTGTTATCCTTCCCTTCCAAACCCCCTCCTTTAATATTTACTTTGTGTTCCCAGCTTATCTGCTTTCTGACCACTTCAATTAATATATGTTGTATTTGGGTTTTTGTTCTACTAGCTTTTGTTTCCATTTGATGTCAATATTATTTGTTTCCTCTTGATATCAATATTATTTTGAATATGATTATCTGTTGATAACTCCATTCTACTATCATCTTTCTTACGACGTTGCTTGTCTAGTTCTATGCCAGTCTAAATATTTGGTCAAGTTAGGTTTGTTAGTCTTCAGATGGAGCAACCCTATCATCAGATCGGTTTTTAGGGTAGCCGACACGTATGATGGGTTATAAAATATTTGGGTTTCATTTCTCTTGGAAATTTTTTAACGATGTTATATTTTGCAGGAAAGACTTACCGATTACGTGTGCACAACGTTGGTATTTCAACTAGTTTGAACTTTAGAATTCAGGGTCACAATCTGCTCCTAGCTGAAACAGAGGGATATTATACGATGCAACAAAACTATTCGAACTTTGATATTCATGTTGGTCAGTCATACTCATTTCTTATTACCATGGATCAAAATGCCAGTAGTGATTACTACATTGTTGCAAGTGCAAGGTTCGTGAATGAATCGCTTTGGCAAAGGGTTACGGGTGTTGGTGTCTTACACTATTCCAACTCCAAAGGGCCAGCAAGTGGTCCTTTTCCTGACCCTCCCAATGATGTTTATGACAAGACGTGGTCAATGAACCAGGCATTGAGTGTCAGGTTTGTGTTTTTAGTTTTATTTGCTTTCAAGCGCTTAATTTAATTTAACATGTCTTATGTTTAATTTTACATGTCTTATTTTTGTGGGATGTTAAAAGTTTGCGTATGAGGAGTTATCCGCTCACAAATCTTTGGAAAAACTAGGCAGAGATATCGGCTTCAATTTACAGAATCTTTTTGTATCATGGAGGATGATTAAGTTAGATGCTAGTCTATTCCTTTTTTTGTGTGGTCCGTATATTTAATTTCGACTTTTACTGGTCCCCATCCGTTCCCCTTAATTGTACAGTTTTATGGTAAATATCAGAGTAATTTGTTACTACATTTATCTGGGGTCTTTGGCTTTCTTCTTGTTAGGCAAAATGGATCTGCAAGTGGAGCTCGCCCTAATCCTCAGGGATCATTTCACTATGGTTCAATCAATATCACCGATACATATGTCTTGAAGATTGTCCCACCACAGACTATCCGCGGGAAACTGAGAGCTACGCTCAATGGTATCTCATTTGCCAATCTTACTACACCAATCAGGCTTGCTGATAAGCACAAGGTTAAAGGAGCGTATAAGCTTGATTTCCCCAACCGGCCACTTAACAGACCTCCTAGAACAGACTTATCTGTTATCAATGCTTCATATAAGGGCTTCATTGAAATCATATTTCAGAACAATGACACAACAGTGCAGACTTTCCATTTGGATGGATATTCCTTTTTTGTGGTTGGGTAAGTAGTTTTATATAATGTAGATTTCTTTATATCTTTTTTTAAAATAATCGCGGTTCTGATAAAGTAGTTTGCTGTGTGCAGGATGGATTATAGTAACTGGACTGAAGATAGCCGAGGCAGATACAATAAGTGGGATGCAATTTCTCGCTCCACTGTGCAGGTTTGTCTAAACTTTCGAGTTATCAATGAATACTTGGATGGGATTTTTGATAAAGGAGCTACTATTTCTTCAGTAATAGTTTTGGAATGGGGATTTTTTAAATTAACTCTTACATCACCTTGGACAACCTTATAGTTCAGTATTCATGTTATGATCTTATGAAGATGACTTTGCAATGCTTGTTTTTGGGCATTGAGTGCTCCTCTTTTGTGAGTGTGTAGGTTTTCCCCGGGGCATGGACAGCCGTGCTTGTCTCGCTTGACAACCCTGGAGCATGGAATCTCAGGGCACAAAACCTTGACAGGTGGTATTTGGGGCAGGAGACATATCTGAGAATTGTCAATCCAGAGGAGAATGGCGAAACAGAGTTTGGTGTGCCAGATAATGTTCTGTATTGTGGTGCCCTAGCTCGCTTGCAAAAGTATGCTACAGCCCTAATCAAATCAACGCATTGCCGTCCCTATCTCTATCTCTTTAGACGTCAACTTTTATTCTAAAGTTTCTTACTTCAACTTCTGCAGGGAACAGAGGCACAATTCTGCAACGTCGATTTCCGGGGGGAATTTCAATCTGTTAGTCTCCCTGTTAATGGCATTCCTCACCTTGATTTGTACTTTTAGATGACGAGTTCATTGGTGAGAGATCATGTGGCTCCAAGGTTGCTGCAATATATTTTTTAGCTTAGGTGTGAAAATCAGGTCACTTGTGGTACAATTTTGTTTTACTTTTTTTGGTTCTTGGGTGGTTTTAGTGACAGAGATTTGGTTGGGTTTTAGATTTGTGGCAATTCCCATAGCATACCATACCGTGCAACCGATCCAGCATTGTTTTGTGAGCCTCTTCATTAGTTTGAAATTATGTGTACTCATGAAGTCTCATGATCAGTAGTAACCCCGTTCTCAATTAAAATACCATTTGACTTCGTTTTACTCAACTTTGGCATGTGTTTGATCCATCATTATTTTGTCTTTGTTTTCTTCTTTATATCCTCTTTTTCTGGATATATCTATATATAAGTGGTATTTTATTTTAAAATAATGTATAAAACAAAGAAAACAATTCTAAGTTAGGCATATAAAGTGGATAACCTGCTTGACAATATTCAATTACTTTAATGTGTTAAAAAAAATCAATCGGTGATGATTTAGTTAGCTATATGTATTAATTAAATTGACGGTTCAACATAAGTATCTGAGTTGTTATCAAAATGGTCCATTGTTTTGATACTTAAGGACTACATAATGATCTCCAATTTGATTGATTTTTTTATGAGTGATTTTCACACGATGTTTTAAGAAGTCTAAGGGTTTTGTTTATCACAGTTGCATACCAAAAGTCTGATAATCGATCATAGGAGGAGTGAGCATATTCACACTAGGTAAATAAAAGTACTTTCTTTTGTACAAATAGAATATTTAATGACATAAATTGTTGACACCATATATGACCAGATATTATGGGCTACACACAAATAGGCCAAGCCACAAGTCAGCTAAACTCATAATCAGGCCCAAATTCATGAGCAACTAAACTCACCCGAAGCCAAAAGTACAAAGCCCTACGTGGGCATAAATCAACTGTCCATATGCATACCACGTGTCATCATCATAATAGAAGTGCATTTATCTCACATCAAAACTATTTATCATACACCCCTCAACAAACATATAAAAAGGTGTCACTGTCCCCAAGGAGGTAACTAATTCATTATCAACATTATTCTACCTACCTAAATTACCACTTACCATTTACCCCTTATAATCATATGCTCATTTGGTTTCAAAGACTCTTAAACTAGCACAACACTGGCCATATACCTGACCGACGAAGTATATCCAACCTTCTTGAAACGAGTTTATTTAGGAACCGTGGTGCTTAGGATGTCCACATGGTATCACTCCTAAAAGTATGCACATTTTGTGCTTCAACATGGGTAAAGATATGAATTGGATCAGAATTTTGACTCTAAATTGAAAATTTTCGATTTAATGCACTCGTTTCAATAGGGTGGAAAAAACCTTAGATATATAGAATCAAGGACTAGCTAGTATTATGAGCTGGAAAAAAGCATGTCGAGAAATAGGGTGGGGACTGAAATAAAAAAACTGGATTGAATTTGGGGGAGTTAAATGAA
Organism: Prinsepia uniflora; assembly: GCA_032719365.1. Classification (NCBI taxonomy): domain Eukaryota; kingdom Viridiplantae; phylum Streptophyta; class Magnoliopsida; order Rosales; family Rosaceae; genus Prinsepia; species Prinsepia uniflora. The sequence goes on from CM064870.1 coordinate 14,835,466, forward strand.
GAACATGATAGAAGTCACATGGACTAACTATCATTTGGATTCAACTGTGGATGTGCTAGCTTATTAATTATGTTTTTTTTTTAAATAATGATGATGATGTTCAAAATCCAGCTTCCTTCTTTCACAAACAACAATTTGATTAATTACTCGATTTAAATGTAATTTAACCTTAATTATATGAAATTATCACTCTAATTTTCAATATTATTCATGCCACATTGTCTTGCCAATGGGTAACATTCTCTTGTTCTTGGTCAGAAAATAATTAGCAACTCCCAATTAAACTTCTAAACTCCCTAGGATTCCTCCGTGACTAATGATCATCATGCCATGTCCCTTCAACACCTCTATTGCTTCAAGGCTTCACTTAAATACTCAGTCAATCTTCTCAAATTAAATTGCCATCACCATATCCCTCCTCACTTCAAGTCTGCAACTGCCATATCTCAATAATGTTTGAAACCCTAAACCCTAAACCCCAAGCACGATATCTTCGTCAACTTGATAGACCAAGGGCCGCCATAGCCAGGTTAGTAATTCGTGTCTTTTTCTTGTTCTCTTTAGTAACTTCAATATATTCTTATTGTTTTTCAACAAGTTCAAAGTTTTCCTTAATTATTCTGTTCATGACTGATACTTCACATATAATACCAAATTGCTCAAGGATTAGCTTTGCATTCAATAAAAACCCAAAATTAGTCTTGATATATAAAATATATAATATATGGTTTTTTTTTTTTGCAGAAATAAAAGCTCTTAATTACGTGCGTTAATTATATGGTTTTTTTTCGTTGATGAAAACAAATTTAACCGTAGCTACACTCCTCTTGTGGTGCCGATCTATTGATGGAGGTACTGATTACATACTTGCCTTCTACGCGTTAAAAAGAAGGAAATGTATTACTTCATTTGCCAAGCTTTGCAGCAAAGCATTCTTATTGTAACAATATATAATAATAAATATATACCCTCTCAAATATGATCATCATCCATCATGACATATATATCGTTATCATCATTCATCATCATGTATCTGTTTTTTCTTATTTCCTCTTAAATATACGGAAAAAAAAGATAATAAATTTTCTCGTATAACATATATGATCACATTGAAGAGAAGGAGATATAAGAACTAGTATTATTTCATGTAATTGGCATACAAACATTTCTACAATGATGGTTTCGACCACAAGCGGTCGAATTCTTTAACAGCTTACATGGCTATAGCTATAGCTGTTACCAAATAAACAATGCTTCATTTTGTACAATATTAAAATAGAAAAAAAATATATAGACGAATTTGGTAAAATTAACTTACTACTTCCTACGATCAAACAGATAGAGATCGAAGAAATTGAGAGTTCAATTAATCGAGTTAATTATACCGTATGTTATACTTTTATTATGTACAGAGAATTTCGAGACCAATAACCACACCTCCGTCTTCCCTTATGGACTTCAATCATCCTATGATCAGCGTGTATAAAAAATATTATATAGTTATATATATATATATAATATATATTGTACTACTAAAGATTAAGTTCAATGTTACTTTGATAGTTCGATTAGACAACTACGTACTGGTTGTCATTTTATATATAGACATATGATCAATATATGTATGTATATATATAATATCATGAGTAGCTATTGCCCTTTGAAGCATTATCCTGGCTGAGCTGTGAAGCTACAAATTTGTCAAGAACTCGCCAATCGGTCAGTTGATCTACTGCTTGCTGATGATCTTCATTAATACTGCTACCACTTCCATAGACTGAAGCATGGAAGTTTTGATCTTGATCCGAAGATTGCAACGTACATGCATGGTTAATGTCGATACTATAAGCAGCTGCCGCCATGGAGCTGGAGGTTGTCAAAGCTGTGGTTGCTGAAGACGATGATTGAAGCAATTTAGGGCTGCCTAGAAGAGGAAGCTGGAAGAAGTGCTCATGAGGGACTTGGAATGGCAAGTGATGATCGAGCTCTTTCTTGCATGGATATGGAAGGTGGTGGTTGTATGGTGCCATGTTGTTGATTGAGTTAGGGTTAGGGTTGTGCTTCGGTGAATCAAACTCCGGCATGAAGGACACTTGTTCGTCATACCAACACGGGGATTCGTGCTCACTCATCTTGATCCTCATGCTCGCAATTTTCTTCTTGAAAACCCTGCACACAACCCATCCTTCTTCCTGCTTCAATCACACACAAGAATTCAATTTGAATGCAATATAAATATTTCAAATGACAAAATTATCTGAACGCGCGACGTATTAAAATTGTACAGTCAGTTGAAATGATACAAATGCACATCATGTGTAAGAAATTGATAAGGATATGTATGACCTGTGGAGTTCCATTTTCATCGGTTTCGAGGCGGTATTCATGCATAATCCAATCAGATTTTTGGCCGTTTGGAGCACGACCTTTATAGAACACCAAGGTCTTCCTCATGCCGATTAGGTCATGTTTGGAATAAATGGCCTTGTCTCTTCCGGTGGCTTTCCAGAACCCGGCGGCGGTGGCTCTATTCGTTCGAGTTCCGGTGGGATACTTCTTGTCTTTATGGCTAAAAAAGTACCATTCATTTTGCTCTTCTGTTCCTATCCTGCATAGCTCTGTAGTTCATATATATATATATATATATATATATATATAACTAATAATATTAGTAGTTGTAAAGGTAATAATGTGAATAATTAGTTCATGAATTCATTACTCCAAAAAATATATTTGCATACCTTGAAGATCCCATGGCTCAATTTTATAGAGATCGACATCTTTGATCACATCAAGATCAATCCTTCTTGAAGTAATCTTCTTCCTCAGGTAATAATCAACAAGTTCTTCGTCCGTTGGATGAAATCGAAAACCAGGAGGGACATGTGAAAATGTATTCATATTCTCCAGATTTCGGGGCTTTCTGTCCTGAAATTTATTTGTGAGCATATAGACAAGCATGTAACCGGTTTTTTTTTTTTTTTTTGGTGAGAATATTGAAAGAAGACAACGCTTTGAATTGGTACAATCGAAATGAGTTCTGCTATTAATGAAAACCATGACCTAATAATTATGTGGGACAAATATCCATTGTGATTTTTCTTTCCATAATATATATATATATATATATATCCATTGTGAATTAGGTGATAATGAAAAGTGACATGTAATCATGAATATTTATTGAAGTATTTGAATGAACTCGTTAAAAAAAAGGTCTTTTTTTTGGGATTTGATTGTCATTCAATATATGCTTCAATTTGGCATAATATTTCTTGATGGAGAAAAAGTATTGTGAAAATTTTCTACGATCAATCTTGAGACAGTCACAAGTTAATTACATGGAAATCTAAAATAGATAATCCGATTTGATATTCGATATTTAATTAATTATAACCCACCATCCAAAATGATCCATATTATCATCAAAAGAGAAGGAAAAGGAGAGAGAGCTTACAGATACAATCGGCCTTGTGATATATGTCAGAGCTTTTGCTTCTCAAATCCTCAGTGACATGTCAGATAGGAAGAAACCGGAGGATGACTAGAGCAACAACTCATCACAACATCTATAGAGTGACTTATAAGAATGATGCGAGCCTGCCTGATACTGCTGCGCGCGCGCTGCTTTGCCTCGGGAATTAAACCAGCAGTTGGATTGTATTCTATTTTTCCCAGAAACTGTTGGTGTCGGGTTGTCGGGATCGACTGGATCGCAAAGTAATGAGGAAAGGACAGGGCGCAGGCAAAAAAGAAAAAGTTGACGAATGGGAGAATGGAGAGCAAGTAGGTTTAAATAAGAAGCAAAACCCTAAATATAAAAAAAGAAAAATTATAGACCAAAGTAGATAGCGTCTGGTTAATGTGTTTAGGGCTTTCGCTTTCTTGTCCTTTCGTTGTCGAAGGAAGCTAGCTAGATTGCTGGGAAAGATTAGGGCGGGAAAAAAGGGTGGCGCGAAATTGGCTGATCAAACCGGAAGCAAAGCTCTTTCTCTACTGCCACCTCCACCCGCAACTGAAAGTGACAGAGGTCGATAGCTAGCTAGAGCCTAGAGTGAGTTATCCTGAGATTAAGAGATATATGGAGAAAGATATACGACGATGAAAATATATGATATATATGATCGTTGGGATAAGGAGGTTATTGGGATCGATATAATGATGACGTACGTAATATATATTGCAACAGCCACCAGCCAAAAAGTTAGACAAAACATAAATGTGGCAAGGTGGCCCTAGCATCCACTCTAACTCTATTCCTAGTCCCTACCATTTTCTCAGTTACAGCCTCATCGCCTCGATCCATGGCCCTTCTTTAACTCCAGTGAATTTACCAATATGGTCATCCATCATCATCATCATGGTGTTGCCGTGTGTGTCCATGTGAGTCCTGACCCATGGTTTCTTCCATGTTCCATCACGCTCTTCCGGGGCAATGACACGTGGACTTTCGATGGCCGTCCGTCTCAGGCTAGGGTTGTGATTAATTATTTAATTAATTAGATAGGTTAAGTATGTGATAAGCAGCAGGTTGTTCAGTTATATTATTATTACTCCCATAATTAAAGTAAAAAATTGATCAATGGGGCTTCATTCAGTTGGTTTTATTATGGATGATGTTTCAAGATTCAAGTGTTGGTGAAGAAAGTACTTATTTGGTTCGGTAGATATGGTTGTCTCTTAATACCATTAAAACTAATTAACCATTATGTTTTTCATTATCATTCTCCAGCCTTCTCCTTAATGAACAACCCACCATCACATTGATCACATACGGTACTGTTGGTTTCAGACACCCTGTTCAAGAAGGAGAATCAGATTGCTTCAAGATCGTGATGGAACCATCTTCGCAGTGAGGTATATTCTCTAACCCTAACTTTAGCTGAAAATTATTAGTTTAGGATAGGTTTAGAAATGATTGATTGATGCTAGTTTTATGCTTGCACGTTCATGAAGATGAACGATTACAATGAGGATTTTTCTGGTGCTCTGCACAAGTTGCAGAGATGAACACCATGTGTTTGATAAAATGCACAAATAGAAAATACTGAGTAATCTTGGTGCTCATACTGTCTAAAGAGAGTCACACACACTTTCATTGATTAATTGAACGAATTACATGCACTCACTCACTTACACATACAAAAAAACAGTTAGGATGCACATGACATCACCACACACGCTGTGCATGCTTTCCTTGCTATCTAAGGCACTCACACCTCACACAATCTGTTGTAACTAACTCTTAGCTGCCAGAGAACAATCTAGAAGATAGTACAGGTGACAGGACCCAACCCGGAAAATATCGTACACAATTTACCCGGGTCCTGCTCCAGTCTGACACTTAACCTAAGGTACCAAATGTAGTCTTAAAACTCTGTCAGACCAGGTATATACGTCTACTCGTGAGCTCATGCCTCCGCTCCGTGATCAGCCTCGATTCCCGTGCAGTAGTCCTGGAGGGTTTCAAAACCAATAATGTGTGTGAGTGAACAAAAATAAAGGTTTCCAAAACATAAATTCGAGATATACTAATTTCCCTCCGTGTTATAAAACTATGCATGCACTAAGTTTACAGATAAAACATCAAATTCGAAATATGTGCAGTAACCAGAAACTCAATAACTTTAGAAACCTTATCCAACATGAACCATATCAAGATATTACTGCAAACAGGCTCAACAAATATAGAAAATTAGCCACGTGAATATACCGACACAAACACAACCACACTAATGCATAAGCATACCACACACAGAATCAGCCATTGAATATATCAACACACTAATCAACCAATCGTATCAATTGACCCATCCTCGATGTCTGCAAGCCGAGTCATCATATCAAATGTGCACTACCGGTAGGCTAATATCACTCGGGAACTAACGGAGTCCCAAACTCGAAGTCCGAGTGTGGACCGGCTCAGAAACTAACGGAGTCCCGAACTCGACATCTGAGTCACAGTCCTAATCTCAAGAACTAACGGAGCCCCAAGCTCGACGTCCGAGATAAGTCTCGGGAAATACGGCGGCAGGACTCGACCCTCCTCGGTCAGGACCCGACTCTAGCACGATATTGTCCGCTTTGGACCCCCATTGCCCTCACGGGTTTGTTTTCAGGAGCTCACGGTACAACTTCCCAGGGGGTCACCCATCATGGAGTTGCACCAGCCTCAACTCGCTTAACTTTAAAGTTCCAACAAAACCCAAAGCCACTGAGCTCCCAAAAGGCCTCATGCTAGATAGGTGTGTGTCTACACCTTTAAGACACACCATCATTCCTCTCCCAGACCATTCCCCTCTCGCAGGAATATAGGATCGTCCACCTTTCTCTCTAAGATACGGGTCTTACAATCCACCCCCCTTAGGTCCCAATGTCCTCGCTGGCACACTACCTGGTCAGAGTCTGGCTCTGATACCATTCTGTCAAGACCCGACCCTCTTCGGTCAGGACCCGACTCTAGCACGATGTTTTCTGCTTTGGGCCCCCCTAGCCCTTATGGGTTTGTTTTCGAGAGCTCACGGTGCAACTTCCCAGGGGGTCACCCATCATGGAATTACACCAGTCTCAACTCGCTTAACTTTGGAGTTCCAATCGAGCCCAATGAAAAGACCCATCCCGATTATCCCTCGATAGTCGTGATGAATCCTGCTCCCGTCTGACAATAACTAAAAATTACCGAAAGTAACCAAATTTATATACATACACCACACAACAAATCCCGAAAACATTGTCAGACAAGGTATAGTTAAGTTTTACAGACCAATGACGTCACAAGTTTGACTAGTCAAAGACAATACAGAGCATAGGTACTATTACAGATAGGGGTCAAATTCCTACTCTGTAGAGTGTCTGAGTGCGCAACGGTCTATTTATTCTTTTGCCTCGCTTGCCTCGTTTCTAGCCCTCGTACCTGTGCACTGGCCTGGAGGGTGCATAAAACAGTAAAAGTGTGAGTGGATAAAACAAGGTTTGATAAATACATTTACCAAAACACATTTCTTACCCTCCAGTTTTCACAAACATGCATGCATATCATAAAACATGAGTAATAGTAAGAAATCAGTCAAATATGTTCAATGGACCAATCAAACCAATTTCCACAAAACCACGGGACTTATTTCCATATCTTGTTGCTTAGAGTCACGTTTATCCCTGCAACGCGTGCATATCAATAGGCTCAAGGACCGCTCAAAATCCGAGCATCCGCCGCTGTGAACACATCACTAGCCGGCAATCCAGATCTAGTGAACACATCACTTACCGATCTATGTATATCCAGCACATCTGATCTGAGTCAAGCCTCCCTCGGCTGCTCGACAAAGACCGTGCTACGTGACCTCTTCGGGGTAAACACTTCCATCCCGAAGGCGAGCGTTATCTCCATGGTGCACTCCGGGGAAAAACATATTTTCTCCCGAAAGCCCTAAATATCCGCAACATATCATCATCACAAAAATCAGTGAAAAACAGTTACATTGAAAACCAAATCATATATCAACACAGGGTCTCAGCCCCAAAATAACCAAAGTCCCGATTTACTTTATAAATCCGAAATCATCAATATCATCATGTAATCACATGGAAATAAAAATCCAATCAGAAACACAATTCCATTGGGTCTCAAGCCCAAAATATCATTTTCACGTAAATCCGTGCAACCGTAAACCCGAGTTGCCACGATCACGTAAATCCATAAAATCAATCACTGACTCATAATCCGAGTCCAAATATCATTTTCAATTTCCTGACTCATAACCCGAGTCAAAACATCATTTTCAATCCCGGGCCTAGCCCAAAACATCAATTTCATCATTTCTCGAAAATCGTGCCAAAATATAATATAATAATCATAAAATCGAGAAATCACCGAATTGAAACATCAAGCATATCAAATCATATCAAATCATAGAATAAAGCATTTTAAAGCATATATGCATGCATTACGGTTAGAAAACCAAAAGTCCACTCACACACACCGTCCTGATTGTTCAGCCTCGAGCTGTTCGTTTTCCTCCGACGTCCCGGGAATATTCCAGCCTGTCAAACAAAGTGATTTAAGGTTACTAGACTATCATATGATCCTCAAATAAGAATCCCCTAATTGTCGGAATTTTATAATATTATTTTAATATAATTTAAACGTGTCGGGTACTCGGAACTACGCTGAAACCATATCTGATTGACCCGAAACCAACGCGGATAGGTTCGTATCATCGAGAACATCAAGTTTCATGTTGAACACTTTGCCGGAATCCCCTCCACGCGGCGTCACGCGCCGCCGCAAGCGGCTGCGTGTGAAAGCCACGCGCGTAGCACAGTACTGCTACAGTGCTTCGTTCTCACCCGTTTGTCTGATAAACGGGTTTGAAATACCCGCGATAGAACCTGATGAAATCTCAGTCAATCTCGACCTCAAATTGATTCGTTCTTTCAAATGATCCCCATCTAATCCAACTTCATTTCAGTTCTGTGAGTTTAATTACCTCAATTAAGGTCTAAAACTTCACGACTCACGATCGAACTTCGACGGGTCCTCCTATTCGGGTTTCACGATTCCGTCCCTGATTTTCCAATTAATTCACATGGTTAGCATCGTGAGAGTGTAAGTAACGTTTCTACAAGATCAATTTCATAAAATCTTACCTCTAACTAACTGAACTCAAGCTCGATTTTCGGCAGCCATGGCAGCTTCTGTTCTTCCTCAATTCGACACAATTTCTTTCGTTTTTGTTGCAAGGAGCTTCGTTTTGATCCTAGAAACTCAATGTAATCCTCAATTTCCCTTCTCTTAGCCCACAATTGTGAATTCGAATTTCCCCTAAATGTCTGAATTTTTCGAACCAAAATTCTCCCAGTTCTCTCAATCCCTCGAGTTCCTCTCTCTCAGATCACTTCCTGAAGACTTGGTATTGGGTCATCACTTAGGATATCGGATAATGTGGCTCATATTGTGATTAATGACTGAGATCCAAATTATCAAATAAGGTTATACCTTTCGTCGAGGTTAGTGGGTTGGTGATCCAAGAGGATGAAATATGCTTGGTTGGTATAATGTGACAATGTTCCGAGATGAACGGTATACATCTTTTGTCAGACAGTTCCTCATAATATGGTAATCAAGTCCTAAGGATAATTCTGAAACTTTGATTTAGTTGTCAGACAGAAACATGATCTTGCACGATATCAAAGTAATTTCAGGATGGGTCATGTCAACAATTCAATAATGTTGGAGTGGATTCATCGTCCCATTTTATGTGTCCCACTCCAGGTACCGATCACAAAAATTTGACCGTTGTCTTCTAACTCAAATAGATTTCTAACACTGTTAATACATGTTTTTTGAAGCATAATATATATATATATATATATAACTCTTTTAACATTTTTTATTAAAGAAAATAAATAAATTAACCACATATGGAAGAGGAAAAATCGAACAGCCGCCAAACCTAGAAAAAACAGCCGCACGAACCCTAGAGATCAATGTCCGACAACCACCCACCAACCACCTGCACCCTGCAATGGTAAGGCTCTTCCTTCACCGTTGAAGAAGTGCTCTTCCTCTCTAGATCTATCTTCTTATCTAGCCAACAAAGATGGTCCTACAACCATCAAACCTGACCTCCCAATCCGTAGGTGGCGCTATTTTCCTTCATTACGGGCAAAGCCTCTTTACTCTTCTCACGCCGACGATGAACTAATCGCCGGTTCTGATTGTCATTTTATATCAATTCAGAATTTGTTTTGTGAATCGATTACATTTCGTTATCACATCAAATTAAAGAGAGGATGAGAGAGAGAGGGAAAAGCTTGTCGTCGCCACTCGCCAGTGGTTTAAGGAAGAGGTTTTTCATTACCGGGTTGTGGGTAGCTATCGCCTATCGGACTCAGAGGCGGCAGTTATGGTTTGCAGTTTGATGACTGTTCAAAGGGGGAGAGACTGTCATTTTGGTGCATTTATGGTTTGCAGTTATGGTTCTCAGTTAAGTAATAAGACACGTGGCAAATTTATAGAGATGGGAAATAGGGGGGGGGGGGGGGGGGGGGGGAGACTAAAATCGGACAATGAATCAACTCCGAGTCATGTCGCATATGATATCCAGAATAATTTTGGTGCATTCCTTTCTTTTTTTTAATGATGAAATAATTCCTTTCTATTTTTTGTAATTGAAGAAATATTCCTTTCTATTTTTGTAATTGAAGAAATATTCCATTGTTAAGAAGGAATATTTTCTTAAGAAGGAAGATGAAAAAGCTATCTATATATTGTCAGTTCATTTTCTTATATATTTTTTATGCATTGATTTTTTTTTTTTCTTGATAACCCAGGTTTGATCTTGAGGCCCTACTGCAGAAACTCACATCACAATGGAACAGTTAAATCAGGACTTGTCCAGCCTGTGAGGAGTCAAATGCTGAGTAGAGGCTAATAAGGCATGGTCCCAATTTCCTCCCTCACCAACTCTTCCTATGCCTATGTATTGTTTTATTACTTAAGACTGTCATTTTTTTTTGGGTAGGTTAGTTTTTGTCCTTTCAATGCATCCAAAGGCCATTTCCTCATCAGTATAGTTTTTTCCTCCGTTACTTACAGACTTATAGCATCGGCATCAATTGGCTGTTCAAACTTGAAGACAGTGTTTGATGTTATATGTTCATCTAATTGTGAGGTTTCATTCCTCGCAAAAAAATTCACATCATATTGGTACTTGGTTGGTGTGGCGGTCCAAATTTTTGTCCTATGCTGCTTTTTCTATCCTTTCTTTTTGATAAAAATATCCATGCTTTTTTTTTGGGGGCGGGGCGGGTGGTGGGTGGTGTGGTTTGGGGCGATGGGTGATGACTGATGAGAGTGCATGTACGTCAATATGACGCATGGTTGACAAATTTGTGCTAAGAGGGACGCACGAAGGCACACAAAAAGATTGACTATTAAGTGGTTTCTGATTCTAATAATTGTGTTTATAGTGTTTATTATAATTAGTTATCACTTTACACACAAAAATTGGAATGCGAAAGTCATACCTAAAAAAATGAGATAATTACCAAACATATGATTGCATTTTTGGTTTATATGTCACCTCGAAAATTGTGAGTAGTGTCAAGACTATTATTACCTTGATCATGGTGAATATGATATGCGAGCAAACAAAGTTGGGAGAGTGAAACAGGACATCATTAGGACTCATAAGTCGATCGGGCATGAGGAACTGCCGTTGGAATTTAGTCGACATGAGGTTTTACGCCAATTTAATATTACAATGTTATTTTAATTGAGATTTAAATATTAATTTGATTGATTTTATACAAAAATATAAATATAAAGCAGGAATAAATTATTTATGTCAATTTTATCAAGGTTTTTTTCACAATCACAATAATCACTTTGCTCTTTCGAATGAGTACTATAATATTTCATGAGAACGTCACAAAGTAAAACTAATTTTCACTTAAGTATTTATCATAATTTTTAAGACGAACCATCAATCCACTATATAGTCCTTATCAATCATTGATAGTAGTCCCTAGCTTTCTAGAGTAACCACTTGTACATTCTGATATTTTGAATTTAATCATAAGAGGTGTTCTTATTGCTGAGGGTATAATCATTTATTATATATTGCGTGTATTTTTTTGTATCATTCGATGTTGCCCACATTTGGAGCCAATTAATCCACGTTAGTCCTTAAGCCCTCAAAACAAAGGTACTAGTTAAAATAGGCAACTCATGTCAGGTAAAGGCTCAATGTGAGGCCAGTCCATCCTAATTGATACCATATTAAGATTCTAGCGTTAAGTCGACAGCTTACTCCTTTCAAAAATTAGAGCAAATAACTCCAGTAAGGTAAATATTCATTTTCAAGATTTAGGGTATGCACCGTATTCTCCCTATTTGACCCAATCAAACTCAGTCTGACACTTTATCAAGGCTTTAGAGCCAGAACAACAACTTAATTCTTCCAACACCGACACTCTCCCCAACTGATATTGTCCTTTACTTGGGCAAGGAAAAGGCACATTTGATTTGAGCACAATTAAACTTGCATGACACCATACTAAGATTTCATAGCGGAGACAACGAACCACTCATTCTAACACTATACTTCCACAATTACTAATTTCTAAAATAGCATCGACACACATATTTTGACATATATAAAATTTTATCATAAAAGACTTGTACGTATATTTTGACATATGTAAGATTTTATCATGAAAAAATTTAGTGTTATTGGAATAAAAACATTTTTTATATATTTTATTTGGGTGATGTTAGAATATTATATCCTCCAATAGTTTGTTGATGATCAGATTTTAGAATTTGTGTATGGCCTCAGCCTCCCTTAAATGAAATAAAAATTGGTTTTTGGTTCTCTCACCAAATTACAGTCACTTAATTCTCTCTCGACATCTCTCTCAAACCCTAAACATATAGTTTTTTTCCTACAGCAGCCGCTCAAGGTTTTTGGGGCTGGAGGTTCTTCAAATCTCACACCATCTGGTGGTGGGTTTGGGGTTAACCTCCTGCCTAGGCTTCAATTTTATAGAGCATTGAATAGTATGGAGATCTATGTCATTCAATGTATTTACCATCTGTTTTGGTGTCTATTTCATCTCTCATTCATTTTTGGATCTCCATAGCATTCAATGCTCCATAGCATTGAAGCCTTGCCCGCACCTCCTTCCATATTCTTCTCTTATCTTCCTTCTTTTTATCCAATTTTTCTCCTCTTTTTGTGTCCTCCATCTCTGATTCCATCCTCGGAAAATTTCCTCTTCTCCATCCTTTGGATGGCTGCTTCATCCTTGTGGTGGTTTCCCTTTACCTCAACCCTTGTGGTGATTTCTTTGTTTTTTCGGTATGCCCTCTTCAATATCCTACCTCCTATTTTGATGGCTCACACCTCATCCATCTCCTCTCTTTTCCTACATAGACTTTCTCACATTTCTCTCATCACACACCTTCTTCTTATTATCATTTCCTTTCATGAATCTTTCACATTCTTTGTCCTTAATCTCACTCAAAATCCAAAAACTCAAAGTCCATTTGTTTTCCTTGCTGTCACCTCCATTCAACAACCATTTTTCCATTTTTGGAAGGGTTAGTTTTAAGGTATTTATTGATCTCTTAGATCGCTTGAGTATGTAGATTATTTGTGGCTTTTTGGCAAAACACAATTCCCTACATATCCCTTCCCACGGCTTTGTTTTTCATTGGTTTTCTCTTGGTAGCAACGGAGCGGATGACGGCAACGGCGTAGCTGCTAATGGCGGCTTCCTTGTGTTTACTACTGCTAGTGTTTTGATGTTTTGGATTTTTTTTTTCTTCTGATGAGCCTATTTTTATTATTTGTGTTTTAAGCTTTTGTTTTCATTGTAACTTATTAGTTAGGCTTTTTTTATCCTTTGTATTTGGATTCCTACATACACTTGGATTAAGGAAATTGCCTTACTATTGACAAAAAAAAAAAAAATTACCGTCCACTTTAATTGTGGGGTATTTGAAAAATCAAAATGTGTTCGGACTTTGGCCGGATATATCGAGTCTGTCATCGAAGCCAAACAAAGACAAGATACAACCAATGAGGCCATTTAAATAGATCGAGACCGAGAGAGGCTAGAGTTGTGAGTCTAAGAGAGGAGAAATAGCGTTGGCCGGTGGGGAGTCATGGCTAGTAGACCCCAGGTCGACATTGCATTCGCCATCGCATCCGCCACCATGTTCATCTGATCTCTGCAACACATGCTGAATTCTAGAACCAGTAAACAGGCGCAACAGCTGATTACATCCATCAAGCATATATGTTCGGGCAGGGGATTCAAATTGGAAATCGCTCTCTGTCATTCTACGTACCCATCTCGATTGATGCACATAATCCAGCCTATTGATCGATTCTCAAATTATAAACAAGCTAGCTATGACATCAAATTTAAGTAGAAAGAACGAAAGATCCTTATTTCCATTGAATAATGTTGATTACAATAATCAAAGAACAAATTAAACAATTATTGTTAAGCAAGTAGGCACACAATTATACAACAATTGGCTGAATCCATTAATTATAAATTCGAAGTTAAAAATAAAATCACATGCCAGCATGGAAAGACACACCTGTAGCAGGTAACCATGACCTTCCAGCAATGAAAATTCCCACAGTAAATTCTGATGCCTCTGATGAACTAGTAATCACATGGTGACCGCCCCATTTGACCCGGCCACTAGTAGATGAACCCAGTCCACTGTTCTTGTACACTCCATAGTACAAAGTCTTGACTCTTGAGGGCAAAATTGCCATCCCACTCCAGCCACCCTGCTGGGTCAACCAAATTGTCAAGGTACGTTTGCAAAAAAACTGTACGCAAATGCTCTTTCCACGGTCTACCCAAGAACGTTTTCACTGAGCTGAGGGCCGGTTTGAGGTCTGACCCGGCCATGACACGCTAGTCATGGATTGAAATTCCCGTGTTTCGGTTCGGGTCGGTCCGGCCCTGGGCTGTTATTGTGTTCTTTTAGCCACTCGTGGGTTTTCTTGCGTAAATTATGTAGTTTGGAGAACAGCCGCATTGCCAAAGATGAAATCAACGGTGTAGTACACGTAGCAGTTTCTTATTGGACTATTTTTTTAGATTGCTAATTATTCGACTAGTTTTTTAGATTGCTTGCTAATTATTCTACTGTGTTTTTTTTTTCCAAGCTGAAATAATATAAATAAGATAGGTATAGGCCGGTTGAAGAGTCCTATAAGGAACTCACTTTAGCAGTTCCTTATTGGAATTCCCTAGCTAGCTAGCTAGCCAATTATTAATTATATGGGCCAAGTCGGCCCATTGGGCCCTTCTAAAATATCTGGCCCACTTAAGAACAAAAGTTAAGGCGTTTCGTAAAACGTGCAATAATGACCCGAAATTTCCTTGAACCGCAACTTCGTCGTCGAACGTCCGAATTCGACGTGCCGCCTGTCTACGGATTCGTATCATCCTGATCTACGTAACGGTCCTCGGTCCTCGGCCATCGGTCCCGATCCAAAAGTCAACTATTTGCCCCTTTTAACCAAAATTACCAAATCGCCCTTAAACTTCCGAACGTCATAACTTCTTCCTCGAATGTTGAAATTGAACGTGCCACCTGTCTATGAACTTGTGACGTCCTAAATTATGTCACGATCATCTTCCAAAGTCCATTTGACCGTCAGAATGAAAAGTCAACGTTTTACCCACACCTAGGGGCAAAACGGCCATTTTGCATCGTTTGTCCGATTTCGCCAAACTAATCACGGATTAACCTCACTAATCATGATTAGTCACTAATCTAATCTTGGAATTCGGGACGGGTCGTTACAACCTTCCCTCCTTAATTAATTTCGTCCTCGAAATTCCAACCAACCTAATTCCAACCGTTCTTCCTTCCTTAATTAGTTCCGTTCTCGAAACTCCAACTATTCTGATTCCACATGCACCTCATGGAAATAATTCGATCTCATGACACGTGTACACTCGTACACCAACTAACCAGAACAAAACTCGTCTGCACCCAGACGTACCACTAACACTTTCGTTACATCGACTACCCTCGATCACGTCGAATAATAGTAGTCATACGCTCCGAATTGACACCAATTGTCAAATCTACCATTTTTTTGACACGAACAACTCGAAGGTTCCTTTCTCAATCTCAATCTATCCGGATGTCTGCTCCCACTGGGAGTCATCAGATCTCACACAACGATACTCGTTGACACATCCCGACAATCTGTCACCACTTGACAGTCCTCAATCAAAACTAACACGATACTCATTTGTGGTTATACTAACCACCAATTTACTCAACCTGAGTAAACACTCACAAAAAAAAAACGCTCGACCTGTGTGTAATTGGACCCATCAGAATCACTATGACCCAGTGCACAGTAGCCAATGTCTAGTCCACGTTCTCGACTAATCCAATGGTATCGGAACTAAGCCGACTACCAACATGTTCACCAACGTACCCATGGTATATCTCATATACCGTCACCAGGCACCACAAATCTGCCCAGTATCGTACCTCGAACAACATACAATGTACGTACATATATCAATCAACCAGCCTACAACCACAACGACGACAACACAACGACACGACCACATAGGTCGTAGCCAAACACATTTCAATAATGAAGTCCATCTGTCCAATCCAGTACTAGGCAGAACAAAACTCCAACCCATCATTTACTTCCAAATCCGAATCCGAAATCATTATTCCGTAAGCTAGCATCAGGAATGACAACCCAAATCCATAAATCAATTTTCAAGTTCCAAAATCGAATCCTGAATCGTCATCTAGAAATCCGATTCCAAAACCCAAAATCTCGTTCACGTCTACCGAGACGCACCAACACTGAACCTATCGGTTACCTGCTCAATCGATTACACATTACATTTGATTAACTTCATAGGGAAGCCAATCCCAACATCCATGCATCTAGGCTAACCAAATCCGACCTCGTCGGACACTTACTCTCGTGAGTAATAAGCCATACGGGATTCACTTCGAAAGGAAGTTCAGTCCCAACATGCTCAACTCAAACATCCAAGTAAGAGTGATAAACTCTCCACTTATCTGGATCATCAAGATCACGATCCAGATCCATCACTACGTCACCCGACCATGAACGTCACGATCGAGGATCGTCACGACGCTCAAAGTCCTCAACTATATCCCACATCTAAACAGATCAGTCAACGACGAGACACGTCGAGACTGTGGGTTCTCATTGATTACCTCGTATCAATCCTTGTCATTCCACCTAGGAAAATCAAGAACGATCCAACACAATGACCTCAAAATCTCATCCTACATGAATGCATCAAAACTCGCTGCACTCACCACGCCATGTAATCCAACATCGTCTGCCACCAAGCAGAAAATGAGAAATCTCAGTCACCTAACTTCGATGCTCTCAACTCCTCCTGATGAACCAAGACAAATCTCGGGTTCACCAACCAATACATGATCAGCGTACTAGTGACATTGACCATCATCTACCATCATCTACCATGGTAGAACCTGAGAAGTCACCCTGACAACTCATACGAGAAAAGGACACGTTCCCTGAACTACGACCACTCTCGGTAGTAGTGCCTGCCACAGACTCGTGCAGACCTAATCACCAGACATCAAAATCAAGACTCCGCATCCAACGGAATCAACCACTCGTACCAACTACTCTGTATCCCCGCTCTGGGATTCCATCGACAAGTACCAACCCTGGTAACCTATCCAACCAATCTCTAACTAGTCGTAACTCGACTCAACCAATGTCGTCTACTAGGTCATCCATGACCTTAGTTGCACCAACAACCCATCATAACTAAAGTAGCACGACAACCAACTAGGTCTAACCGATAAATACAACCCTGACTGCAGAGTGCAGTCCCATCACAGACTCATGCAGACCTAATCACCAGACATCAAAATCAAGACTCCGCATCCAACGGAATCAACCACTCGTACCAACTACTCTGTATCCCCGCTCTGGGATTCCATCGACAAGTACCAACCCTGGTAACCTGTCCAACCAATCTCTAACTAGCCGTAACTCGACTCAACCAATGTCGTCTACTAGGTCATCCATGACCTTAGTTGCACCAACAACCCATCACAACTAAAGTAGCACGACAACTAACTAGGTCTAACCGATAAGTACAACCCTGACTGCAGAGTGCAGTCCCATCACTAAAGCTGACATGACTAGACCTGACATGACCCAACATGACATGACCAAACATGATCGAACATGTCCAAACATGACCATCGGTCGGTCTCGACATCATAAGGACGTCAATCCAATCCTACTGTAAGTTCCACTAGGATTCCTCAAATTCGGCTGCTCCTAGTAGCATAGCCACCAAACTCAACAAGATCCGACCATCGATGGTCATAATTCCTAACCAGTCGTCGGAACCAATCCTACGACATCGTAAAAGAAGATCTCAACTAACCGTCACATGATCACAACTCTAAAGTACTATTACATTCATCCTTTCATAGGGTCCCACACTGCCAACCACGACAGAATTATGGCAACCCCGGCATCAAATGTCGAACCAAGACATTCCACGATTCAATCCTACTAACTATCGTACCGGTATCCCAACTATCAGGTTGATAATGAACTGTAGCCCATTGAGATATCACATCCTCGACCTGCGTACGGAGTATGGCGCAAAATACGCTCTGGAATTTAGAGTAACACGAGCAACCCTACTATGATACCACACTGACAGTATCAGAGCAGCCTGAGTATCCGATGAGCTATCCAAGCTCTGATACCATACTGACAGGACCCATCCCAATCCCCTCGGGATTAACGCGGGTTGACCCTGCTCTCGTCTGACACAAAGTGTCAGACAACGGATATTTCCGACCTTTGCCCTCTCGGGCCATCAGAGTACACCAGGATCCGGAGGAGGTATGTGATATCTCGGTCTCTGCTACAGTCCACATGCGCTGTCAACTTGAAGGGCAGTCAAAACATTAAAAGCTGTGAGTGGACAAAACAAAGAGTTTATAAAAACATTTCATAAGAAAGACATTTGTACCCTTCACTAAAAAACATGCATGCATTCGAAAACCATTTATCAAACCGTTCATTAGGGCCTTAGCCCAAAATCGTAAATGAAACCGAATACACGGGCCACTGCCCAAATCCATACGGGACTCAGCCCAAATCATAAAGAAACCAAGTACACGGGCCACTGCCCAAAACCTGTATCCAACACACATCATATTTCATATCTCATAACATTTACATCATATATACATATAATTCACATAACCAATCTTGTCACGGT
The DNA here is from genome assembly GCA_032719365.1 of Prinsepia uniflora. Classification (NCBI taxonomy): domain Eukaryota; kingdom Viridiplantae; phylum Streptophyta; class Magnoliopsida; order Rosales; family Rosaceae; genus Prinsepia; species Prinsepia uniflora. The sequence continues at coordinate 14,854,303 of CM064870.1, forward strand.
TTCCAAAGCTACGCGCGTGCTACCCGGGGTCTCAAACTCAAGTATCTCAGAGTCCAAGGTCAATGTCCGTAGACTAATGACCCATCCTGAGGTTACGATCCATGCCTTCTTGAGAGTAAGGAACCCAACTGGGGGGCGACTCCACTCAGTCGGTGCTCCGTGACTACTCCGGGGTCCTCCTAGGCCAATGACCCTCCCCAGAGAAGATAATAGAAGTAAAGGAAGGTATATGAATACATATATATACATAACATAAACATTCATGCCTGGTCCCCCTGAACCGTCATGATCTATAACAATCCATTTAAGGTTTCATGTCCGGTTCCCATAAATTGTCATGTACCACAATAACCTTTCCAGGGTTCATGTCGGTTCCCATAAACCGCCATGAATTTAGAAATCCATCGAGGGTCCCTGACCCGAAATCATCAATGTAAAACAACTGGGTCTCGTGCCCGAACATATGACATCAGCTGGGCATCGTGCCGATATCTAAGGGTCAGTCACGACTCCGATCGTAGTGATGTGTGCAACCATCCATCCAGGACCGCCTCAATCCTGGTATGTCGCCGTGAACGTATCAACCGACGCGACCATCACAAGATCATGGTGCACCCATCATCGATCGACATCCTGAACCGTCAGCACTCCGAAGTCGAGCCTTCATCGACTACCCAACAACAGATTGTGCATCGTGTCCTCTCCGAAAGGAACATATCCTAATCCGGAGGGGAGCGTCGTATCGTCCGTCGCCGTGCACATAACACTAGCCGCGACCACGATTCAGACCCGAAGGCCATCAATAGGGTCATATGCCCGAGGCAAAACCAAATGGGTCTCATACCCGAGTTTATCCTTTTGGAAATCCAAAATCATTTCATTTAGACCATCAAAGAAATACAGACCCATATAGGCACCGTATAAGGCTGGAACCTCAAAATACGTGCCTATACGTAACCACAACCAAATGCACTCATGGCATCACCAAACATGTATTAAAACATATAATAAACATTTATACATGCACCAATTTAGAAAACAAGGTCCACTCACAGACCGTCCGAGCTGCCGCCTCGATATGTGTGCCATACGGCTCTCCCGAGCCAATCACCGTCACCGGGACTCCCAAACCTGTCCAAATCGTAATAGAAGGTTACTAACTACTTAATTAACCTCCCATTCAAGTCCTGTAATTTTTCCAAATTTTTAACTATTTTTAATCCCGATCTGAAACCTTTCGATGCCCCGAATATTATCGAAACGGTATCCGATCGACACGAAACCAGTTCCAAAATGTTCGTTACATCGAATAAAAGATTTCACGTGTTGAACACTTCCCCAAATTATGGAACACGCGACCCCACCCGCCCTAGAAACCCCCTGCGCGTGAGCCCACGCGCCGGGTACTGTAGCATCGTCACCTACCTCTAGCCAGTTCGATCTACTAGACTGGCGTGACAGGTCCAATGGTTTTCCTTCCCTGTTTTGGTCCGATTCCCTTCCTAATCAATCCTACAATCTCCCTTGCATCCCTATGAATCTAAATATAGGAATTAACACATCAAACCCCCCCCCCCCCCCAACAAAACCCACGGTTCGATGCTTTGCCTACGGTCCAGTTTTTCCCGATCAGCCCCCATGGCGTCTCCTCCCTTCACCGCAGTCCAAGGTTCTCCTACAACTCCTATGACCTAACAAACACCATCCAATCCCCAGATATCATTCCTAATGCCTAAAACCCGAAATGAAATTTTGAATGGAAACTTACCCGCTCGGGTTTGTCTCCTCCACGCCTATAAGGACCCGTCCCAGAAATTTGGGTTAAGACGGTGATTAGTGACAGATTAATGGGCTTAATTGGTGGTTAGTTGGTTACGATAGGTCCGTTAACGTAGAATGACGATTTTGCCCCTAATTTTGGTAAAATATTGACTTATTTCGGGCGGTCAATGGGGTATTGACCTATGACCGTGACGTATTTTGGGACGTCACGAATCCGTAAACAAGTGGCACGCCCGGTTCTGACATCCGAGGAGGAAGTTATGATGTTCGGAAGGTTGAGGGCATTACCGTAATTTGGCTAAAATAGGGGGAAAAGTTGACTTTTCGTGTGACGAGGTTTTGACACGTTGACCTAGGATCGTTAGGTAAATCTCGTCGTTCTGAATTCAACGACAGGCGGCACGTGTTCATCGGATCTAGGGTGAGTAAGATACGGGTCTAAAACGGTAAGGGCATAATTGTAATTTTGACTCAAAAGAGGAGCATTTTGGTCTTTTGCACATAGGGAATGGTGCAACCGGATTGGGACAAGTGTACAGGGGAGATTGGGATATTTTGTGAGAGAGCTGAGGGGATGGTGACACGTGCAAGGTGTCTAGTGGATTCTAGGGGTTGCACAGGCTAAATTAAACGGGTTGTGCAGTGTGTGTTCGTGCTTGTTCAAACAAGAGAGAAACAGAGGGTGAGATTGAGAAGAATTGAGTGTTGACTGTGTGTGTTTGTGCATCCTAGTGACTGAGGAAGTAATTAGAGATCGAGAGAGAGGCTGTGAGTGAGTTTTGAGAAGAAGACTGGTGGGAGGAGGACGTGTGAGCTCACGGGAAAACCAGAAAACAGAGAGGAACTTGAGTGGTGGTGCTGCCGTGTAAGTGATCAATTGAGGCTGGTGGTGGTGCCCAGAGGATGGAGGAGGATGAGAGGAGTTACATATGCACGGCTGAGCTCACGGCGGCGGCCTGAGCACAGGTAATTTCTTCTCCCCGTAGTTTTGCTCTGTTTTGCCGCGAAAGTTCAAACCAATAGTCGTGGGTTTTGAGTACGAGTCGAGGTTTCTGGTGAGTTGTGTGAGACTCAGTGAGGTCCTAGGAGTTGTTTAGTGTAGCCACCGTGACGGGGGAGGACTTGGGTGGCCGGATTGTGAAACAGGGGCATGAACGGGTTACGGTTTCGAGTTAGGGACGATAGGTTAGAAGCTGTGTCGAAGTGTTTGGCATAGGGGAATAGGTTGCTTAGGACTGGACAAAGAGATTGGTGAAGAAAGGGAGGAAAACAGTGAAGGATTGGCGGAGAACCGCTCTCACCGGTTCAGACCGGTCGAGTCGTTGAGGAAGAAGATGAACAGTAGTCTGGGTGCACGCGCGTGAGGGAGCGTGCGGTGGTTTCTGGGGAAAGTGTTAACTAAGTTTTTGGTCTAGAGGTTGTAACGAGTCAAATGGAATAGGTTTGGGGTTAATCGGACGTCGATTCGAGTTAGTTCTGTGGGATTGAAGGTCTCGGGTCCCGTTTAAAGTATGTTTAGAAGTTCGGGAAAATTGTGGGATTTGAGTAGGACTTTTGTGAAGTAGTTAGTAACCTCGTTATGGGTTTGGACAGGTTCGGGAAAGCCGAGGATAGCCGAATGACCGGGAACGGCGCAAGTGCACGCGTATCGAGGCGACGTCGAAATGGTCTGTGAGTGGACTTTGCTTTCTAACTCTTTATGCATGCATATATGTTTTTATATGTTTTCTATACTTGATTCTATGATTTGATTTATGATTGTGATGGTTTACGGTTTATGCACGTTTTTCGAGGAAATAACGGTATTTCACGTTTTACGAGATTTTGAGGATACTGTGATTTGAACTGGTTTTAATGAAATGGTTGCGGGATATGATTTGATTTCAAAGAAAGTAAAAGGATTTTGGAAAGGGTTTTCGGGCTTGAAGCCCAGTTCAAAAGTGGTTTTGAGAAACGTGATTTTGGATTTTGGAATCGAATTTCCGGATGACTATTCAGGATTTGATTCGGGATTTGAAAGTGATTCCGGGTTTGGGTTCGGAATGGTTATTCCGGATGCCGGCTTACGGAATGATGGTTGCGGACTCGAATCTGGAAGGGATGATGGATATGAGTTCTGGATTTGGATTCGGAATGACGGTTCTGGACGCCAGAAGGGCATCAGACCGGTGATTTCGAATTCGGGTTTGGATGTGGATTTAGAAATGGTTTTTGAAAAGGTTTTGGATTAGATTTGTTGGATCTGATTATTGGGTTTAAAGACCCGGATATTGTGATTGACGGGGGACGGGCCCGGATTGGGTTTAAAGACCCGGATTGAGTTTAAAGACTCGAGAGTTTAAAGACTCGGATATATTGATATTTCCCCCGTAGGCCTATTGAGTTTAAAGACTCGAGAGTTTAAAGACTCGGATTATTGAGGCCTGGATATTGAGTTTAAAGACTCTGGAGTTTAAAGACTCAGATAGATCCAACAGGTTTGATGGGTGAGAATGTGGCTTTAAATGTGTTTGGATTTCACTGAGAATCGATGATAATGGTTTTTTTTCCGATGTTTTGGGAAGTGGCCCGGGTGCAATGGTTTTTCGATGGTTTTGGGCTGAGGCCCGGGATTTGAGAAAAAGGAAAAATAGGTTTGGTTTTCGTACATGGTTATATGCTATGAAATTGATATGCATGCATTGGTTTTTAAAACGGAGGGTATAAATGTATGTGTTTTCTGACAACTGTTTTATTGAACTTAAACTTTATTTTTGTCCACTCACAGTCTTTTCGTGTTTTCGATACCCTCCAGGTTGTTACGGCCTGGGCTGTCGGTCGAGAGAGATTGAGACATCACACGCAAAATCCACAGTAGACTCTGCGCACTCTGGGAAGTTCAGAAGTTGTTGAGATGGTCGGATCGGAACTCCCTTGTCCGATTTACGTGTCACACGGAGGTTAGACGTCTGTTTGGCCCTTGTGTCATGCGGACAGGAGCGGGGTTTAGCCCTTAATCCCAGGGGATTATGGGTGGGCCCTGACAACGCCGCCGTCCACGGCGGTTCTGGCCGTCCAGCAACCTCCACCAGTCCTCAATCATCCCCTGTGCCATCCTCAAGTGGAACCAAGTGAAGGGAATGGTTTGGGTTGTTCATAAGAGAAGAAATGGTGTGAGATCGGGTTTGAGTTTTGTGTGGGATGGTTTGCATGACTAAGGGATGGTATGCATATATGGGATCATAATGAGAAATGGATGAGTGACACTTGTCACTCATCCATTAGGCCCTTCTAAAATATCTGGCCCACTTAAGGACAAAAGCTAAGTCGTTTCGTAAAATGTGCAATAGTGACCCGAAAATTCCTTGAACCGCAACTTCGCCGTCGAATGTCCGAATTCGACGTGCTGCCTATCTACGGATTCGTATCATCCCGATTTACGTAACGGTCCTCATCCCTCGGTCATCGGATGACAGGACCCACCCCGATTACCACCCCGATAACCGGGATGAACCTTGCTCCCGTCTGACAACCCAACTCAAAAGACCAAAACGACCTCACAAAAACCCACAATTACATTGCCAGACCAGGGAGAATTTAAAATCCAAAGAGTCAATAGTCATACAGAGCATAGTCAAAACAAGGTAAACAGAAATCCTACTGAAAGTAGACTACACGCACAACGGAAAAGCTCGTAACGGAAACTCCGGTAAAACCCCGGGATAACTCTATGTCTCGGACTCTGCCTCAACGTCAGCCCCAGCGCTAGCACCACGACCTGGAGGGCATTTAAAAACCAGAAGGTGTGAGTGGACTAGAAATAAAAAGAGTTTCAAAAAGAGTTTAAGAAACAAACCAGGGTTTTGCCCTCCATTTTGAAAACATGCATGCATAACCCAATGTCTGAAAAACATTTATAAATCACATAGTAATCATCATGGAAACAGTATCTTAAAACATAAAATACCAATGTCATCATCCGATCAAACCTGCTGGATCTATCCGAGTCTTTAAACTCAATCCAGGCCTCAATATAATCCGAGTCTTTAAACTCCCGAGTCTTTAAACTCCCGAGTCTTTAAACGCAATCCAGGCCTACGGGGAAAATATAGTATCCGAGTCTTTAAACTCCCGAGTCTTTAAACTCAATCTGGGTCTTTAAACCCAATCCGGGCCTGTCTCCCGTCAATCATAATCCGGGTCTTTAAACTCAATAACCAGATCCAACAAATCCAATCCAAAACCATTTGAAAACCATTTCTAAATCCATATCCAAACCCGAATTCAAAATCATTATTCCAAAGCCCTTCCGGCGTTCAAAACCGTAATTCCGAACCCAAATTCAAAAATCCCCATTTTCAAGCTTTAAAACCAAATCTCGATTTCTGAAATCTGATTCTAAAATCGGAAACCTTCTTTATCGAATCATGTCCCAAAATCCATTTATAATCATTGAAAACCAATTATAGATTGAAACCCCAAAAGCATAGCATCAAAATCATAATCAAAGCATTTCTCGTAAAACGTGCTGAAATTCAAAAACGCCTAAAAAAACGTACCATTATGTAAAACAGATATAGAATAATCAATAATCATGAAATCATATTTAAAACCATAAAACAAGTAGATAAAAACAGTTATGCATGCTCGGTTAGAAAGAAAGAGTCCACTCACAGTTCCCGAACACGTCACTCGAGTCCCGTTCGTTCCTAGGTCGCCTCGGGGATTTCCCGACCTGCCAAAAGTCACCAAAACGGGCCACTAACACTTCAACTAAGCTTATCCTATTTTTCCCCATTTTTTTGCGGATTTTAAACGTAATTAAACGGAACCCTACACCTTCGAACCCTTAAAACTAACCCGAGACGATGTCTGATCGTCTCGAAACTCGTCCCAAAAGGTTCGTTACATCGATTAGAGTAAAAACCATGTTGGACACTTCCCCGGAAACTGTCCCATGCGCCCTCACACGCCGCCCAAAGGGGCTGCGCTTGGGCTTCAGGCGCCTGAACAGTAACCACTGTTCATCGTCTTCCTCAGTTGTTCGACCGGTCTGAACCGGCGAAGGCGGTTCTTCGCCGTTTCCTGTCCGTTTTCGTTCCTTTTAAACCCATTAGCTTCGTCTTACCCCTAGCAACCTATTCCACTCCTAAAGTCACGACATCACGACCTAACTCTCACCTCAAACTCAAACTTAAACCCAGAAAACCCCTGTTTCTGTTCCCGGCCACTGGTCGTGCTCCCAGCCACGAATTGGTTTCCCTGAGCTCAAAGGCAACTCACTAGACCCATTAGGACCCCTAGAACAGTTCGACTGAGCTCCTAAACCCACGACTTTAAGTTTGAAGCCAAACTGAAAAACAGAGGATAAAGAAAACTCACCGTCGTTCTGGCATCGGCCGTGCTCGCCGCCGTGTCCCTCTGGGTCTACTCGACTTCTCTGGTCCTTCTCCGTCCTTAAAACACCAGCACCAACCACGATTGATCGATTACACTGCACCACCACCAAAAATCCCTCTCTGTTTCTCTGGTTTTCCACTCGCCTCACTCACTCACTCGACTCTCCCGAAGCTCCCAAAACACTCCCTTCACTCTCAACTTTCCTCTAATCACACACACACACACACACACACACACACACACACACACACACACACACACACACACTCTCAAAGATTCACTCACCCTGCAACCCGATCGATTTCTTCTCTCTGTTTTCAGTCTCTGTTCTTCTCCATTGATCGAACACAAACCATTTAATTAAACCGTGTAGAAGCCTCTAGCCAACCACCAAGTGTCCCCCATCTAGTGGACCCAGCCCAAAAATATCCAATAAGCACTGTCCATTTGTCCTTATCAGATTGGCACACTTCCCAAGGTGCAAAAAGACCAAAATATCCCTAACTATGCAAATTACGATTTTACCCCTTACTTTCTAGACCTGCATCTCACTCGTCCGACGTTCGATGAAGGCATGCCGCCTGTCGTTATACTCAGGACGACAAGATCTATCTAACGGTCCTCGATTTACTTGTAGAAACCTTGTCGTTTAAAAAGTCAACATTTTCCCTTCTTTTTAACCAAATTACGAAAGTGCCCTCAACCTTCCGAACATCATAACTTCCTCCTCAGATGTCGGAATCGGGAGTACCACCTGTCTACAAACTCGTGACGTCCCGAACTACGTCACGATCATTGATCAATGCCCAATTGACCGTCCGATCTAAAAGTCAACATTTTGCCCAGTCTAGGGGCAAAATCGTCATTCTGCGCCAAAAGTCTAAAAGTAACCAACTAACTACCGATTAATCTAACTAATCTGTTACTAATTACTTAGCTAATCCCGACTCCCGGAACGAGTCGTTACATCGGACCTCCCGATCCAAAAGTCAACTATTTGCCCCTTTTAAACCAAAATTACCAAATTGCCCTTAAACTTCCGAATGTCATAACTTTTTCCTCGAATGTCAGAATTGAACGTGTCACCTGTCTATGAACTTGTGATGTCCTAAAATACGTCACGGTCATTATTTATAGTCCGTTTGACCGCCAGAATGAAAAGTTAATGTTTTGCACAAGCCTAGGGGTAAAACGGTCATTTTGCATCGTTCGTCCGATTTCGCCCAACTAATCACGGATTAACCTCACTAATCATGATTAATCACTAATCTAATCCTGTAATTCGGGACGGGTCGTTACATCTACACCGAGTCTTGCCACATCCGAGTACATCCCCGGGATCACACAACGTCTGGGTGATAAACCTAGGATTAGTTTACGTCCGGGCGATGGAATGTTTTGACATTCTTGCTATTGGGTCTCCCGAGAATTTACTTATGTCCAGGAATTGTCGTATCAAGACCTCTCAAAGATCTCAACCTGATGTCTGGAAGGGACACCACCACAGAGGATGGTAATAGTGGATAACAATAACGAAATCTAGAAAGCTCATTTTTACATAAATCTATAACTTAAAACCACGTCTAAAACACTTTCGAAATCAGGCATGAGGCCAAAGCCCTGTTTCTACAAAATAACTGTAAAATCGTGTCAAAAAATCATTCCATAAATTCGAAAAATCATCAAATAATCATATCAAATCATTATTCAAATCATTGCGTCAAATCATGTAATAAAGCATTATTTAACTATGCATGCATTATAGTTTATAAAACAAATGTCCACTCACTGTCAATACAAGCAGCTCAATCTCGAGTTGTACGCTCCTCGAAGGTCTCAGAAACAGTCTGGCCTATCAAACACAGCAGTCAAGGGTCACTAAGAATGTACATAACCTTGTATAAAAATCCCCCAAACCTCGGGATTACTCACGCATCCTAAACACACACACACTATCACTTTAGACGCTCAAAACTACCCCAAAATGATATCCAATCGCCTTGAAACTTGTACCATTGAATTCAAAACATAAAAAAAAATGTGACATGTGTTGTCATAAATAGTAGAACTGTGGCACGCATGTACTGGGTGCTAACTCAACTTGCTCATGGCAACACGTAGTCTGACACGTGGCTCTATGTGGCATGGCACTTGTCGACATGTGGCATGACATATGGCATGACTGTGTCAATACCTTAGCAGAACCTTCATCTGGGTCGACTCGTGGGTTTGCAATCGAGTTTTGATAAAATTCACTCCTAATCTACCTAGAAACACTAATATAAGTTCAATTCGTGAGATCCTCACCTTGATTCCTTGGATTTTCAATTGAAGCTCGTGGTTCAAAGTCTAACACTGTTCTGGGCTCGTTCTTTAGCTAATTCCTTCGATTTTTTGATAGGTTTGCTCGTGGTGGTTCTAAGAAGAAGGCTTTGACTTAATTTGAGTGATTACAATCCAAAAATTCAAATTCAAATTCCAAGGGTCACGAGTTTTCTTCTTCTCTAGATTTTTCAGGTTTAAGTCCTCTCCTTTGGTATTTCTCTTTTCTTCTTCTTTCTCTATTTCCCTCTATGCTTCTCTATTGTTCTCAGTCGAAAGATCACAAATGAGTTTTTGGTTTTGGTTTTTAAACACACGCATACAAACATAACAAGGCGATAAAGAAAAGCTAGACACTAATTTGCACTAGATGGTGACAAGTATCACCATCCCACAAGGGTGACTCGGCAAAACCCAAAAACCAAATTACCATAATGCCCTTAATGTCCAAATTAGCAAAATACCCTTGGTCAATTCAAACTCGCAACGAACTCGTCTGATCTCCAATTCCAACATGTCGCCTGTCTACAAAATCAAGACTCCAAGACCTACACAACAGTCCTAAAACACATGCAGAAAGCACTCCAGTAAAAAGTAACTTTGACTACTAATAAACACAAGGGCAAAAATGTCAATTTACAATCCAAACGTCCATGATTACATTTTCCAAATTTCCGGGTCGTTATATTAGCACTTATAATAATGTTCAATTATTATTTATTTTGAATATTTTCATATTTAATACTTCAATTATTTTTTCGTATCTTGTTTTAAGAATCTAATTTTACTCACCACCATTCTTTGATGTCGATGCTCGCCACCAATCTCATAGTTCGACATGTGTCTTGTAAGTGAACCATGGTTAACAATTTTATTAATATATAGATTTGTTAATATAATAAAGGGAAGATTATTCTTTCTATATATGTGCTCATTAAATCTTTTTATTGTTTTACTTAATCAATAATGTCTTCAATCTCATATGGAATTAATTCTTCATCAAATAAAAATTATTTGTTTACCTATCTAACAAAACAGACCAAAAAAAAAATTAAATTTCTTGTAATTAAGATGATCACGCCTCTAAATTGTAATTTTGTTGGGGGCGGGGCCGCGGGTGACTATACGGCACTTAAGAACAACGCAATATATACAAAGTTTAGATTGAAGCAATTTTTCTGAAAATAAATTTTAGTTTGATTTGCATTTGGGAAGTGAATCATGTGTTCTTAAATAAATTGTTCATTCTATCAAAAAACAAAGGCATTTCGAATTTTTTATTTCTTTTCTTGAGTAAGTAAACAAGCAATCATGCATGATTTGATTGAAAATTAATTGGATATGAATTTCATGCATCATTTGAATAAAAAAAAATTGTGTAATACAAATATCGAAATAATTATAATTTTTTAATTACATTAACAAATGAGTATAATATACGACACAATTCCCAAAACGAAATTTATATTTCATTTCGATTTTTTAAATTGAAATGGACAACACATATTTCCAATTTGAATGAACACATAAAATCTCAACTCTAGCTACCCACAATTTATTACATATTAATCTTTGAACTTGGCTAAATATTTCATAAATATTCCCAGAAATATTCGAATTAGTTGAGAACAATTATTCAAAAGCTGCATGACTTTCATCGCAAATACTTTAATTGAGTGGAAATGATCAGCCGCACCATAAATCGAATCATTACATAATAAACCAATCTCTCATGCATGTAAATTAAATACATCCTAGTCAGTGTGTATATATCTATATATACACTCCAACAACGCAGAAATAGAAGCATATAGGAAACCTTCCCTTATTTTGATTATTTATTAATTTAAATTTAACTTATTATATCATAACGCTACAAGAATATATACCTATCGCGACAAATTTTTGGCGAGGAATATACAATTTGTCATGAGAAGTGACTTTTGCTGGCAAACTTGCCGGCAAAATTCGGATTATTTGGGCGAAACTATCCTGGCAAAAATAGATCTTAAGCGACAAAGTTTTTGCCACTTAAATTGCGTTGTCTCGTCAAATCCAAGTTTTGTCGTCTAAAGTAAAAGCGGGAATAATCCCGCGCAATCGAAAATCCAAATCACAAATTTTAGACTTTGCCGGCGAATTTTTTTTGCCAGCCCAACCCATTTGAAAAAACTAACCCTGTGAGCAATTAATTTGCTTTGTCCCAGCAGCCAGTCTTTCAATTGGACAAAACAAGAAATGCTTCTCTTGCTCTGTCTCTGTGAAACCATAATTCGATCGATATCCGTCGTCCCTGCTATCCGTCGTCCTTCTCCATCTTCCCTCTCCGGAGTCCTTCTCTGTTGCCTTCTCCGCTCTCGGCCTCTGTTGTGTCTCTTTGTCGTCTTCTTTGTCGTATATCTCCGTTGTCCCTCTATGTACATCTCTCTCCATCACCCCTCGCTCAGCTTACCCTATCGGCCTCGATCTCAGGTCTCTATCTCTCCGTTAAATCTCAGGTTTCTCTCTCTCTCTTGCTCAGCCGTCACTGCGGTTTCAAATTTACTTTTCCTCCCATATCGGTTTCTTCGAAATATCTCAAATCAGGTTGGGTTTGTTCTATTATTTTTCTTTTATTGATTTAGTTTTTTTTTCTTATCAAATTAGGTCGAAATCTCTCTCCGTTCTGTTAGTAGTTTCCGATAAAAATTTCGAGGAGATGCTTCTAGTTCTCAATTTTCTTGTTCGCACTTTCGCACTCGTAGGCGATGTTGGGGCAAGGCTTCTCAAACCCCTCCCTATTTCGTCGTATTAAACATCAAGATCTCTTTCATTCATTTATTATCAGTGAATTTTAGGATCTTTTAATTTAAATAAATTGTAGTATTAGTATGGGTTATCTGTATTTCCATTCAATTTCTGTTCTTGATGTATTGTTTGGTTAATTTAAGTTGTTCCAGTATTAGTAATGGGGCATCACGATTTGAGGGAAAGGTGTGTTTCTCCTTTCCACGTATGTTGCGTTTGATGCATGAAATAAATATAGGAACTTGACAATCTGACTGTAAAACTTGCAAGATTATAATTTTTCTCTGGCATATCTATTACCTTAACACTACTTGAGTAGCACCAGATACCCATGTTCCATTGCCAATTACATTGTTAGTGCACCAAGGTGTGTGAGACTTTCACCTCAGATTTCTAGTTCTTGATGTTTGCATAAATGTGTAGCCTTGCGAGTACACGGATAAGGCACTTTTGTTGCTAGGTGAAGTGGTTGACATTTTATATGCACCAAACATTACAGAATTCTGTGCCATTAATGGAGCTTCTATATAATTTTTTTCCCACTCTATTCTCACATCGTGATTGAATAACAAACTAGCGTTTAGTTATCAGAAATATGTTATATGAACTAAACAATAAGGTAGTTGATGGTTTAGTCTATTGGATCTTCCTTTTGAGATTTGAATATAGATTGAAAGGTTTAACTTTCCAATCCTGCACTTTTATTTTCCAGTTATGTTGAATAACATCTTCTTCACTTCTGTGAATGTTTTAAGGCTGCAAGTTTCCCATTTGATGACCATAATTGCCCCCCCCCCCCCCCCCCCCCCCCCCCCACCCCACCCCACCCCACCAATCAAACTCATAGCCTCATTCTGTCGAAATGCTCATTCGTGGTTAAAGGAGGCATTGAAAATGTTGTGGTTGTACATTGTAAAACTGGTATGGGAAGGACATGAATAATGATTTGTAGCGTTCTATTGTTTCTTAAGGTGAGATCTTCAATCAGCACTCTTTACGTTTACGTTGGCTGGTGGAACTGGAAAAGTCGTTGCTTGTTTTAGTTCTAAATGTTCTTCACTTGATGAGTATATTTTTTTTCCCCATCTCTCTCCAGTTCTTCTCCACATCGGAGGAGGCCATTAATTACTACAACCATAAAAGATGCATAGATGGAAAGGCTCTGGTACTCCCAAGTCAGATTGTCAGTCCAGTAACTTTTTAATTTTGTCCTTTAAGGTTAATGTTCCTTTTTCTTTATGCCATTCTGATTGAAAATTTCATATGCTTTCCCTAGAGGTACGTCAGGTATTTTGAGCATGTCCTAAAAAAGTTTAACGGAGATAGTCCTCCACCTCGAAGGTACACTTTTGATATCTTTCTCCAAAATGCATCAGTCTAGCCATTAATTGAAGTTCCATCCATTTACTATCATATTATGTACATATCTATGTGATACGGTGGAACATGTCTAAAACTTTCAACATCAATCATTATTCGATCACCTGCTTACATAATTTGCTTCTTTTTAGAAGTTACTAAT